>WWET01001826.1:5211-15701 GCA_011038615.1 Limnodynastes dumerilii | reverse complement strand
ATATATATATATATATACACATATACATACACACACATATATACATACACACACACACACACCCATATCAACTTCTTTTGAGACAGCCTACAAAATGAAAAGCCCCAAGTCACCATGAAAAGTAGGTTGTCTTCAGTCAGTATCAGATGCAATACTGACCTGTGGCGATAAGAGTACACTTTACAAGCAGTATTAATAGTATTATGTAGTTTTAACATGTACTAAATATACTAAACAGATTAAAACAAAGTTTTATCTAAAAGAAAATACCTGCAAGAAATATTAAAAATTCTAATCATTAAGGAATAAAATACAAACTTTATCCATAATAGCAGCTTTTCAGGGGTGTTAAAGCGTATTTTCTAACATAGGGATGGATCCAGACTTAAGAATCTTCTTAAAATAAGAACTTAAAGTCACTCCTGGGCAAAACCATGTTGATTGCAGGGGGAATTAATTTAATTTTATTCTTTGCATGCAGGGATATATCTTTGAATTGCTTACTGCACACAGATACTGACCAGCTTTACTATTACACTGTTATTTAGACTTGGGCTGGGAAATGTCACCTCTCAACACTAGTACTGTTTGCAACAGATGAAATATGACTCCCCTGCAATTGACATGGTTTAGCCCAGGTGTGACTTTAAGTTCTTATTTTAAGAAGATTCTTAAGTGCGAATCAGGTCCTAAGAGAGGAAAGTTACTCCTGGGCTAAACCATGTTGATTTCAGGGGAGTCAAATTTTATCTGTTGCAAACAGTATTACAAATGAGGTGATGTTTCCTATCCCAAGCCTAAATAACAGTGTGATAGTAAAGCTGGTCAGTATCTGTAAGTAAGCAATTAAAAAATATATCCCTGCATGCAAAGAATACAATTAACTTGACTCCCCCTGAAATCAACATGGTTTTGGCCAGGTGTAATCTTCCTCCCTAAATTTCAAGCTCCTTCTTAAGTCTGGATCCAGCCCATGGTTTTTAAGGGACATGGACGGGGGGGGTAGCAACCAACATTGAGGCACAGTCAATCTGAGGCCAATTAAGCGGGTTTTAAGCTGAATACACTTGTTGTCCGCTTGCATAGGAGCAGAAAAACAACCACATTTTAAATGCTGTTTGCACACATCACATTTCCAGTACATATCTAGACCCTTCCATACTGGGAGTCCTTCCTACAGCAGGTTTTCAGTCCTTACATCCTATCCAGACTTTGGTGATGTCCCTAATTTAAGTGAGGGTGGTGCAGAAAATTTAAAGTAGGGTCCACAAATTGCAAGGAAACCACTGCCCAGGCAGGCATAGGACTCAGGATAGAGACTGCTCATCGCAGACTCACATTCACTAGTGTTACATAACCAACAAGTATATCTTGCACTACAGCCTATCACTTATTTCTTTGTCCTTACATAAAGCTGTGACACTTTTGTCCTTCTGCACCTGAAACTGTGGCTATGTGATGCTGTAGAGGAGAATGTGAGCTAGGCTGTCATTCAGATACTGCAATCTATGTACATATAAAAACATTATTTTCATGTATATTTCCACAGTTTATCAGCTAATATTTTTGTTTTGGGACACAATCTATTTTACTTTCTGATATGTGATGTCTGTAAGACAGTTTGTACTTTATTCTACAGCAAAGGGCTTTTGGCTCACCTCTCATTCACCTTACTAGGTGTCCAAAACTAAAAATAGAAAAGGAGTAGGGTTGCTATTTAAAGCAGACTTTAAAACAGTGCAGACATGTGGAAGTAAAGACACACTTTGTTGTTTTGTACTTTGAAATTACTGTTTAACTGCAAAATCATTTAATAATATGTGATGTAGAAATCATGAATGCCAGATAGGCAAAAAGAATTCTCATCTAAAAAGGTGGATATCTAGCCATGCTCTTTAATATGCTTGTAACTCTTGTATTTGACTTCCAGGTTCCAGAATGCTGTAAAATTATGCCCAGCCTTAGCCTAAGATCATTTCTATAACAAGAGTGTAATGATAGCCTGCTTCACCATGCTCCTTCGCATGGTAATGTCACAGGATGCATCCATTCCACAAACATATTCCAGATCTCTGCTTCCGAAAATAAATATAAGAAATCTACTTACAAATGTCTGCTGTTGTGCCGAATTGTTTTTTCAAAATTACTTTGCTCATTTCCAAAGGATATAAATGCTGCTTACTGTGCACATCAAAACCACAACGTACCTGCACATGATCACCTCTAATTGGCCTTCTACGTTTAAATTAGAAAAATGTTTATAGATTTATTTATTTATTTTTTTACTTGTGACGTATAGGATTCAGATAATCGGGAGTTCTACTACCCCTGAACCACAAGTGTCACCCTTATTCCACCTTCTTATATTGGATAGTGCGGCCCTTAACTATAATCATAGCACCATTGGCCAGATCCACAACTAGGAACGAGCGCTATTCGTATTTGCGCACATCGTAAGCACTATGCACTCCCCCGGACAACTCCCCTCGACATAACTTCACTGCCTTACGCCTGCTGACCCTTACCTTAACTTTTGCAAGCGTAAGCACACTCGTACATTTGCAAGCGTAACAACGGCAGGACGTAACTACGCGATGGTCGTAACTACGTAACCCAGCCCATACTGTATGATTTAAATGCCCCCCACCTACATTCCGTAACTGGGGCGTATTTACAACTACCGTAATATAGCCACGCCCATTCAGCCGTAATTATGTAAATCTTACATGCAACCTATTTTCAATTACGGCCGCCATGAGTTACGACAGGAAACATCCGCTAGGCGCATGAGCAGAACATACTTAAAGTCGAAGTTACGCTTACAGCTGGCGTAAATACGCCCGAGGGCGTAGTTCTGGATCTGGCCCCATGACACATTTCCAGCATAACTCTGAGAGGAAGTGGCAGCAGCTTTGGAGAGCACTTGGATTCGTGTTGGGGCTGTATTAATCTAATGTTAGGAATGCCAACATCCTTCTTTCCTTGGGCAAAGACCATCTTCATTAACAGGTAAAGAGGACGGCTTAGATATAAGCATATATTTGAAATGTACTCTTGTTTACAGTTATTGCTCTGAAAGTTGGTTATGAGCCCATTCTTACCTTCACCATATCATGTTCAGTAACACCAATATTTATATCTGCTCAGCTGGTGAAGGGTTGCAAAAATGCAAGTTGTGGTGATAGACACCTGTGTCTGCAGGAAGTTCTCTGGTATATGCCTAATACTGTAACATGAACTAAACCCTTCAGAGGGCAACATTTGGTGTAATCATTTGCATATTCATTGATTCTTTTTTTTATACACTGAAATGGTTGTCAGGTTTATGCTTCATTTGAACCATTAACCTGGTATACACAAAACCTGTTACAGGAATGAATTGCTAATGCTGTATGCAGTAGAAGAGCAATGCTATACTCGCACCACACTACTGAAAGGACTATAAAAAAAAAAGAAGAACAGAGCCACATGCCGTAAAACATCATTTATAATCTTGAATGGCAGCAATAAAACGAAGACAGAAACATTTAGCATGCATAAAAAGTCAACATGGGCTCTGAGACTGCGTGTTACTTACGTAGAAAATGTTTCTCTAATAAAGCAATTTCCAGATGCCCCTTCACCTCATTGAGTCTGTCAGCATCTGTCCGGTTAAATTCTGGTATTCCAGAAGCCATGATGATGGTCCCCGAGCCAGCCTAAGGAAGAGTTAAACCATGATACAAGCTATTCCAAAAATATCAGACCACACACTGCAGTGTGAATACATTAGCTACACAAACTCTGCTGTACATGCAGCAAAATGAGCATTTACCTCTTCATACAACAACAAAAATAAAAATATAAAAAACGTGCCTGCCTTCCTCAAAGTAAACCATGTCTGACGGTGCTACAAGAATTTTGTAAAAAATAAGGCAGCATTAACCTTATTCCTTGAGCTGTGGTCAGAGCACAAATCCTGCAGTATCTGTTAAGTCATGGAAAGTAGAACAGCAGCATTCTGTTGAGGTTTGAACTACAGCAGAAAGCCTTTTTTTAAACAGCTTGGAGAGTGAGAGAAATAGGACTCCTGACTGTACGCAGGCGTAGACCTGTACGGTCAGCATTCTTGCAGCAGTAAGGGAAGCTGCTACGTCACTGAGGCCTTTCAAAAAAGAAAGAAATAAAATATAGAAGGGGGGAGTGAAACACACTGCAGGGCTGCACACATCTCTACCGTTTTCTCAGAAGTGTATCACTAGAACAAAAGCATAACAGCTCCATGAATTACAGATGCTCAATCAGGCAGCAGAGCATTTTTACACGTTAATTAGATATGCTTTTAGACCAACTAAATATGCTGACTTGCAATGTGTAATGAGCCATTATATTATAAAAGAAGGTACATGGTTCACTGCATAATACTGAGTAATACAGTAAACAGTGTATTTTACACAAAACTACATCAACAGCTAAATTTGTTTGTTGGCTATTCACCAAATTTAGAAATGAGAAATGTGAATAATGTAATAAGCATAGGTGACAGTCTCATTACAGCCTAAATCAGGAGAGGGGAATGTTTGGTTGGAGGACCGCATATGGCCCGCAAAATAATTTGGTGTGGCCCTCTGCAAACGGGACTCAAGCGGGGGTGTGGTTCAGCTTCTGGGCGTGCTCTCCAGAGCTCCAGTGCACTAGGCCGCAATCACTTCGGAGGCGAGGGCTGTATTACACAGCTGGGTCCTGCAGGTTCTGAATTCAGATCTGCTCCAGGGTTCCTGGAGGCAGCTGAGACCCTGAAACTCTCCATATTCCTGGATCCTGATTGAGAAACTCAGTGGCCACCGCCACCATTTTCTTCCAAAGCTCACATTAGGGGTGAGTGAATTACATTTTGACCAAATATAGCAGGCTAATTTTTATTTTTTTTTATTTTGAACCTTTTTATTGGAGTATAACAGTTATAACAGAAAATGAAAGAGAATAACACATTTGTCAAAATAAATCAGACAAAACATCACACATTAAGATAACATTGATTAAGTCATTACATTCAGTTATGATATGGTGCGGAAGATAACTCCAAAATGATGTCATATCGTCATCCCCAGGATACAATACCGTAAACCAGAACTCTAGTAGACCATAATCCCTCACCCCAGTTCGTGGACTAAATTCCGGATGTTAAATGAGGTTATGTTATGTCGGACATGGTAGGGAGCCATCCCTTAGAATAATGGGTGGATCTCTATCATGGACCCTCAGCTCATACCAATACGCATCATGAAAGCACTTATATATACTTTTTTTTGTCATGTCTGGTAGAATTTCGATAAAGCTTTCCCATGTTTTAAATAACTTCTCCGAGTCTCTCTTTGCATGTAATGAGGCCTCCAGCCAGTCCATGCGAAAGACCTGAAAAAGTTTTTGATGGAACATTAGCAGTGACGGGGGTGTTTTATGGATCCATTGTTGTAAAATACATTTTTTTGCCACTGCGGACACTATAAGCAGTAATCTTTTCCCTCCTCTAGTAAATTTAAGGGATGAATCATGAATTCCTAGTATTGCCCATAGTGCAGTTAATGGGGCATATTCTAATAAATGATTAGACGTGTAAAGTTGTATTTGTTTCCAGAAATGTTTAATGAGAGGACAATCCCACAGGCAGTGATACAGGGTAGCCTCGTGGAAGCCACATTTGAGACACGAACTAGATTCAGTTAAACCCATACACTGCCTACGGTGAGGAGACAGATAACCCTTGTGATAAATATTCAAAAACATTTCCTTATAGGAGCTCGCTGAGAGTGTCTTACATGAGTATATCAATGTCCTACTCAGTTCTTCTGATGTTAAGTCTGGGAATATATCTGACCAAGTGTGTATGTCTCTCGGCTGGAAGTGGGACATACATCTGGTAAGAAGTTTATAATTAGATGAAATAGCTCCCCTATTGTTTGTGGGTTTAAGTAAGTCTTTGTCTAACTCATTATGCCAGTCTTCAGGATTTAATGATTTAGTTGCCTGCTTAGTGAAATGTATTGCTTGATGCACGAAAAACATGTGAGAAGGTGGAATATCATGCTTTTGCATAAATTCAGACACAGTCAGGGGTGAGTGTTGGCGTGCGTCCACTAGGGCATGTAAGGTGGTGATACCTTTGGCGTACCATTGATTAAAAGGATATTTGGCCTGTCCTCTCTGGAATTGTATGTTACCCACCAGGGAAAGAAATAAGGACGATTTAAAGCTTAGCTTATTGCGTTTGCGAACCGCCTTCCATGTGGACCAGGCCGCCATCAACAGAGGATTACCTAACAAATCTCCAGACATCTCTGCTTGTGTCATGTGGAGAAAATTTATAAGCTTAATTTCCGGGATAAATGATTGGTCCATTTCTGAGTTTGTGTAAGAATTTGTGTTCTTTACCCAATCTTTAATTATCCGGAGGTTACTAGCGTAGCTGTATTGTTTAAGATTGGGGAAATTTATGCCCCCCGACTCTATACCCTGTTGCAGTTTATAAAGGCTAATTCTGGAGGGTTTTCCTTTCCAGATAAACTTTCGGAATAAGGTATTTAGCGCTTTCTCATCTTTGCCCTTTAAGGTGATTGGGAGAACTTGTAAAGGGTATAATAATTTAGGGAAACTAATCATTTTAATTAATGAGGCTCTACCCAAGTATGAAATGGGCAAACCTTCCCAGCTTTTAAGTTCTGTTTCTATTTTTGAGATTATTGGGGATATGTTCAAAGTGTAAATATTGGTAATATCCTTTGGAATCTGCACCCCCAAGTACCGTATCGCCCGAGGTGCCCACTGTAAGTGGTATCTGGAGCGCCATGGGGGGGATACATGTTTACCCAGCAACATAGCCACCAATTTATCCTGATTTATAGTAAACCCTGAAATGGAACCAAATTGCTTAATGATATCTAGAATTGTGGGCAAAGATGTTTCAGGTTGAGATATGTAAAGGAGCAGATCATCTGCGAATGCCGTGATTTTTACAATCTGCTTACCCATCATGATACCTTTAAAATTCGGGTTATTTAATTAATTTAATTTTCTGAACAGATCACACTGGTCAAAATTGTAATAGAGTAGCAGTTCCAAAATCAATTGCTTGTAATCTCTAAACTGATGACTGCATATTGTCCCTGTACTTTGTCAAGAGAGAATTGCTTCCACCGCTAGTGACATTAAAAGCACTCTACTGAGGACATAATTAAAACTTTGACAAATATTTATGTTTAAAAAAAAATAAAAAATAAAAAGATTTAAAAAAATTGAACAGGCTCAATATGTATGAAGCAAAAAGGTGCAACTTAGAGGATAAGCAGAATACAATGACAGAGATAATTCAATCCAACCCTATCATGTTACTTTTAAATACTTAACATTGGTTGAAACCCTTTTTCCTCCTTTGCAGTCCTATTTTCAGGAACTATATTTATTAGTTCTATGGTTAGGTCACAGTGAAACAACCACAGATGCATAATTGTTGGTGGTTAGTTATGCATACATTGTTGTATGTATGTAAGCAGCTTTGATTATTGCCATATGATATCCTTACAAATACATTTTATTTACAATAACAGTGAACAAATATTTGGGGGCATAGTCAATTGGGGCAAAACATACTTAAGTTTCAGGCTACTACTTTGTTCACAATGTCTCATTTGCGCTCCCCGTGAGCCCTAATTTAATATTCACCTTAAGGTTTAACAAAGTAATTATCTCATTCATTTAAAGTTGCTAAAAGGTTTCAAATTTACAATAACATTCACAATAACATATACTAAAAAATACATAATGGGACATATCTTACATTGATCACTTAAACCAGTTCTACCTTGAAAGTAAGGGTTATGCATAGCCAGAAAAGTTGAAGAAATATTGGGGGGAAAAAATGACACAAAGTGACACTCACAGGGTCCTTTAACTCTTCATTGTCTTTTGACGTTCGAGGTATTTTCAGAGGGATTTCATCTCCACATTCCGTGTCCGAAGCGTTAGGAGACTCTGCCAAGTCGGGAAATTCGTCTCGCTTCTGACCTCTGAACCTGATCTTGTCCAGTCTCCTTAGCATGTTCAGCACGACACCTTTCTGTTTTACTTTAACATGACTGTTTATGTCACTGCAATGTAGGAAGTAAGAAGTCATTTAGCAAAAAAAAAACTAAGCTGCAGCATTTCAGACAGCCTTGGCAGCACATACTCAAAACACACCCTCGTAAATCATGTGAGAGATTAATACCAGTACAAACATTAAAGTAGCAGTTCCTCTACTTGCAGGAACAGTGCCATATAACTGCAATGGTCACTGTATAAAGTTTTAATGTACAACTTTATGTAAAAGTCAGTGGTCCTATATTAACATACAAGGTATATATGAGAATAAGCTTTCATGTTTACAAATGAAGAAAAAAAACAAACAAACCCAAATTTGGAGTTTTTATGCAATACATGGACCATACATCAGACATGTTAAAACATAGCTTCTTGAAATAGTGCAGCCCCGTGGATAACACACACGGCAAAAAATGCGTTAAGAAATAGGCTGCCACTATACTAGCAGTAATGAGAAAATCAGATCACTTGTATAACATGAAAAACGTGTGTGATCATTTGCCGAGAGATCACTCCAACAACATTCCTTCCAGCATTACTTACCATTATAAATCCAAATGAACTTTGCTATACTTTCACAAGAGAAAGAAATGAAAGCATTTTGAGAAATACCAAGAAGCCCAAATTACAAGGATTCCAGATTTTAAAGAAACCACAAACATGAGTTATGTGATCCCAAACAATTATTTAACCATGTTGGACAATTGATTACATAGCATTATCTTATTCTATATTCTACTGTCAAATTCATTATTTTCAATATTCCAAACTGCAATAAAATACATCACTGTTACGCTCATTGCCCAGCTCTACCCACCCTACCACCTAAACATTGCTACCCTTATACTTTTATTCTAATAGCATTTGTGATCTTGCCCTGTCTCTAACTACTGCCTATTCTTAAATAATCATTTTATAATGACATCAACTATATCCATATATCTTATTTTCATAGAAATACTAGTATACACTTATCGTTTCCCACCTAATAGACTCCTAAAATCTCATATTGTCTCGGATCACACAAGTTATTCTGTATCCTCAAAACGCTCTATATGCCTTCACATCCTTACTGGAACCCTTTTATCCCACCGTTCACCATTTAACTCCGTGCTGGCCTTATTTTATACACAAGTTCTCCACTCATTTTAACAACTCATTTTTTACAATTGAGCCCATTCCAATGCTTCTTAATGTATTTATTCCATCACTATCTCTTGCACCTATTAGATGTTCATATCTGGAAACGTTGACTTTCAAACAGCACACTGCTCCACATTCAAATGGACCATGATCCCAACTACCTATAAATATGGATTCTTGTGTTCAACACCACAACAAAGTGCCCAACTATACCTATGTTTAACTATTTCTAGTCTTACCAATCAAAGTAACTACAATACACCATAGAGTTTACAGTATACATAGTTACACTATAGCAATACACAATATATTAATAACTCAACACATTACATGAAGTATAAAGTTTGCCAGTGCATTAAAGTCACTAGAGGCAGTGGAGCTGATTCATATTGTGATAGCAAAACTATATGTAAGAGGTAAAAGAGAGCTCAACTCATAAAGCTATGCAGTATTTCAGTTCTATGTGCAAATGTAAAGAATATTCCCTGCATGCAAAAGATTAATTAGCACCTCTTACTTTGCTAAATGGTATATGATGGGGCTGATCCAGAGTTTGGGAGTAAGGGTAAAACTGGTGCAAGTGTAGCCCTAAGATAAACCATTCTTAACAGCAAAGACAGGTGCAGTTTCTAGCTAAATTCAAATTTACAGATTAAAAATAAAGCTGTGCAGTATGAGTTCAATGTGCAAAAGCAAAGTATTTCCCCTGCATGCTAAAGAATTAAAATGTATTTGTACCACTCACATTGCAACATGGTTTAGCTCAGGTCTACATTTGCACCTAAGAAATTGGTGTAAGTGCAGCTCTGGATAAGTCCACATATCTGAACATACAAAACAGGAGTGGAGCTAATCTACAGGTAAAGAAAACCATGTAACAATGGGTGGTGGAGCTGTAACCCTTGAATACTTTGAATTTCTTGACTCTACTCCTCTCTAATTGCAGAAACACCTATTTTTATGCAAACATTGCACACAATATTATTTAAAAATACATAGTAAGATCATATCATTAACAAACACCAGTCAGTTGCCACTGGGCAGGAAGCTCTCTGAATTGGCAGGCATCCAGACAGAAGTGTTAGACAAGACTGCATTCCCTCCCGAGTCAGAAAGCAAATACTAGGCCTCAATGTTCCAAAGTAACCAAGGCTAAAAGAACATTGTCCACTTCAAAAACAGAAATAGGAACACTAGATAAATAATATAGGTGGTCAGTAAAGAAAGATTAT
>WWET01001825.1:297954-315920 GCA_011038615.1 Limnodynastes dumerilii | reverse complement strand
TTTACAACCTTCAATAGAAGCTGTATTAAGCATTACCAGAAGTATAGCAGTTTCAGTCAACGAAGTCACACTCCCCCATATTGTATTAATAAAACATTCTCACATCTGCATGATGACCCCTAAATTGAAGGGGGTGGGGTGGAGAGAAGAGGAAGATGGAGTGAAAGTTATTAATTGTGTAGATATGAATAGTAAGGGATAAGCATGATTATTCCTATAGGTGCTGCAGGGAACAGATTGTGTCTGCATAGAAAGTGATGCTATTAAGTTATGATGCAGTTGTAGCTCCACACTGAGAAGAGAGACCAGAGGAGCACACTGACCCTTTGTAAGAATTGATGGGATAGAAGATCAAGGGGCTGATTCAGAGTTACACTTACACCTTTTTTTTAGGTGAAAGTGTAGACCTGTGCAATACCATGTTGAATTATGTTAAAAATGTCCTATGTCTTCTTCAAAGCTGACTGTCTTGGAATCTCCCGCCTTAATATACGGTTTATCAGTGTGATATAATTAAATCAGTAATATGCTTCTATATTTACTTTCTAAATAACAGATATATTTAAGAAACTAAATGCTGATGTCTTTAATCGTTTTCTTTCTCCGGTTAGAAAATCACATTTTTGACATTTTCGATTTATAACGCTAAATTGAGAAAATTCGCATTTCGAATTTTCGCTATTTCAAATTTTCTTATTTTCTACATGTTCCCATTTCGAAACGATATTATTAATAAACATTCACTTTTCGAATATGTTTCTATTTCGAATGTGTTATTTTTGAATGCTTTGTTTTTCTAATTTACTAACTTGTGAAATTATCTAAATTATAAAAATCCCTATTTCGAATATGCTTCATTTTCGAATGCAAGCATTTCTACATATCTAATTTATAATAGTTCCTATTTTGAATCTCCCAGATTTATAATATGTCTTTTGCGAATATCTGAATTCTTCCCCACCTTTAGAATTAGTACCGGGACAAATCTCTGGATCCAGATCTATCCTGGTAATGCGGTGTTAACGCACACATTGATTACCAGAAGCATACAGTTTCTGATCCCAGTTATCAGAAAACACACCCCCTTGCTGTAAGTCTGAATCCCTTATATAATTAGTTCTCTCTCATTTTTAGGACACGTTTTCTGTGACTATCATAAGCGATAACCAGAGGGCATCCCATCACTGCTGGCCTTGGCCTGCCCTGGAGGAGCATGTCACAGAATCACAAGGAAGCAACCAGGAACCCAATGGTGAAGTAGACTGACAATATTGAAGCGGAGTCTATACCTTGGCCTTGTATTCACCGGAGCCCCTGATGGTGGTGACTGTCTTGGCTGCAGACCAGGGCAGGTCGCTTTAAGGTATCAGCCCTGAGGTAACTGGATAAGCCAGTCAGAGAGGAGGATGAGAAATTAACAGGAGGCTGGAGAACAATGAGACAGGTGCAGGAGTATAGTAAGCAGGGAATCAGGAGCTGAACACAAGGACTGGTGGATTGGAGCAGAAGTACAAAATAAACAAAATACCGGGAACAGAACACAGGGAACACTGGAGCACAATAGTACTGAAAGCAAAAAGACATGAGCAGAAATACTGGAACATTTACACTTGCGATTTCTAAATGACATCGATGTTTGGTGATTTAGGGTTTATTCACCGCAATTAAGTCTGTAATCATGTAAAATGAACCCTTTTAAAATCACTGGAGATGAATAAAAAAAATAATAATTTAAAGGGCTGCCGCAGCAACCAATTAGCACTTCATATGCTGCAGCATCAAGTACTATAAGGCACAGCATGCCCTTGTATTCCAGGGCATGCTGTGCCTTACAGTAACCTAAGTGGCAGCATGCCAAGGGTTAATGGTATGCTGCCACAACCACAATGTGCCCCTTTGTTTCACTAAAAACTGACCTGTCCCCTCCATACAGTTTAATAACTGTCCCCTCTGTTCTAATGAAACACTGTCCCTCCATCCATAATAAATACTGACCATATTTTGTATACAAAATATGGATGGATATATATTTAAGTTATTTTAATGAAGGAACAGGTGTGTATTGTAATAATTAAGGAGGATCAGTGTTTATTATGGACGGAGGGACAACGTTTCATTAGCACAGAGGGGAGAGTTAATAAAATCAAATGTATGGAGGGGACAGGTCAGGTTTTAGTGAAACATAGGGGCACTGTATGTGTGATAATGGGAGTGGTACACATTGTAGTTGCGGCAACATACCATTAACCCTTAGCATGCTGCCGCTTAGGGTACTATAAGGCACAGCATGCCCTGGACTACAAGGGCATGCTGTACCTTACAGTCCTAAGTGCCACAGCAAGGATTAACTGGTTGCCGTGGCAGCCATGTTAAGTATTTAAAATTATTAAATCGACAATTACACCCACCTCTATTATCCGTGGTGATTTTTTGTTCCCATTCTACAGCGAGTTTACAACTCGCACCTTAGTGAATCTGAGATTTGTATCTCATGAATGGGAAAAATTGCCAGAGATAGCTCAACAAGGGCGATTTAAAAAAAAACAAAAAAAAAACCCATCTCTGGCGATTTAATAAGAAAATCACCTTTAGTAAATCAGAGATTTCAAAATCGCCACTAAAAAATAGCAAACAATGGCAATTTTGACAATCTCAACATTAGTAAATCTGGCCTGTGGACTGTGATAGTGTGGTGAATAAGAAGACCTGAACGGCTACTCTCACTCCACAGCTGGATAACTTTTGCAGGTCACTGGGTCCTGCATGGCAGAATCTGTTACCCTCTCGACTGAAGTTGGCACACACCATGCTTTGTCTCTGCTCTCAGAAAGGAAACCCCATAGGCCCTTAGTGGTGCCATTTGGCTTTTTCCAACCAAGTTTAGTGAGTGTCTTCCAAATCCTATTACAAGCAGGTCAGTCTCCACATGCACAGAACACATTGTGGATATTTGGAGCTCTCTCTTTCTCTGCCTTAGGGTATTTAATTGCTTCCTACTAATAACATAATTGTGCCCACTCACTGCACATTACATGCTACCATCCATTAAGATTCAGTTCAAGTTGGGCCTACAGCTATGTATAGGTGGATAGTACACTCTACCTATATTGTTACTCCTGTTGACGGTTATAAGACACAGTTATTATACATCTTGACTTTTGTCAGACCTGGTAGTGTTACATTTTAACACCTGAATACCAGCACGGTTTTTTTTTTCCCCTTGCTCATCCCTTCATACTTTCCTCTCTGGCCCTTGAGTGGTTACCATGCTTTGTGGCTAAGCCTTTGCAAACCACTATTTTTGGGCAACAGAGTATTCCTCTCTTTAGTTAGTAGAGTTAGCCTAGTAACCCAAACCAAGATGCAGCACTCCTGCCAACATTTCCTTACATAGAACAAATAGGTCTTTGAGTCTACAATTAATGTGAAAGTGTTGAATAGCCCATAGATAAAGAGAAAATTATCTATTAGGAAAGGCAAGTTAATTTTCTTTGGGGAGATTTTTTTTTTTTTTTTTTTTTTAAGTACTCCCTGTATCTCACCATTTGTTAGGACTCTTAGAAGAGAGCTGTTGCAATTTTGTTTGCTTGCTCTCCTCGGAATAAATTAGATTTGGGCCGACAAAGAGGGTCATTGCTTGACCTGCTGTGGAAGCTTGACAATAAGCTCTGCACTCTATATGCTCCTAGTAATTATGCAAACTGGTGGAACTGTCTGTTAATGTTCTTCTAGGAGGCAGTCTACAAAGTTAATCAAACCTTAACTTCTGCTCTCCCAGGTACCAAAGTATCCCAGGATTTCATGTTATTTCAACCAGGGTTCTATCTAAAAAGCTGGAAACCCAAAATTTCAGCAAAGCATCTGGCTAAACTCATGAATTATTAACATTCAGCAGGTGCAGGTTTCCATAAGAGTATACACATCAGATCTGGATCCAAGATGTTTTAAAAAATGTTCAAGCTAAATCAGAATCAAAATGAATCATTCTGAATTGCCTGCAAACTGTTGTTCATCATGTGTGATACAAATGCATGGTACCTCATGTAGTCCCCACAAAATGTAACCGCATCATACATTATAAAATATCACATGATGTTCTCAGCTCCATAAAGCTTTATTGAGGGGGCATATATGAACATTGTGCGTGGCAAGCAGCTAAAGTGATGATGCATTTGTCACACACACCACTGGGACTTTCCCGGTGGGAG
This sequence comes from Limnodynastes dumerilii, assembly GCA_011038615.1. Taxonomy (NCBI): domain Eukaryota; kingdom Metazoa; phylum Chordata; class Amphibia; order Anura; family Limnodynastidae; genus Limnodynastes; species Limnodynastes dumerilii. The sequence continues at coordinate 311,712 of WWET01001825.1, read as the reverse complement.
AATGAAAATATGTTCACATAAACACATGTGCATAATATAGGTTCTGCATTAGGACAAAGGGAGACCTTTTTTTTCCCACCAGTGAGACATCATGGAAACTGACCAGTGTACTAGTAACCTGTTTCTTGCAAATATGTCATTTACGACCCTGTTCTTTCTGTTTAAAATGTCTCCCTTATGCTGGTACTGGCTGTGTGTGCACAGTACTCAGGCCTTGAAGATATTTTTGGTTAGCATTTGGTTAGGTTTTGGTCTCTCTCATCAGTAAATTATATGTGGTTTTAAACTGCTAATTTACCTTTAATATTCTCTATGCAAATATAAAGCCGTAGCCCACATCAACAAATGTAGGAAGCTAGTAATTCTATAGCACAAGATCACCTGCCTTTCCAAATTTTTCGTCTTATCAGGTCCTTTGACTTTCTTATTTGTAACTTTTTTTAAATAAATATTCTTAAAGCTATTTTATTAAAAAATACAGTATGTGATAGACCTTGAGTTGTATGACTATAAGAGGTTATTGTACACCTTACATCTGCTGCAAAATAAAGATTAAAAAAAAAGTAGTTTTTTTTTATTTAATTAAAACCTATACCACTTAAACATAGGGGTAAAAAAAGATTAATGAGAGGTAAGGCATCAAAAGGGTATAGCTTGCAGTCAACATCTAATAGGATGCACACCCGCAGGGAGGATTGAAACCAACCAAAGCAAATGACAGTCATTTAGACATTAGTAATTAAGCCTTAAAGACAGATGATCACAATGCCTTCAAGCATTAATGTAGAAGTGCTCATTAATGAGCTATAGATAATTTAGGTCTCTTATCTACCAATACGAATTTGATTGAATTTTAGAACAAAAATAATTTTTTTTTTTTATATTAATCTATTTGATCCACATAAATGACAAGGATTACACAAAAGATATTTTTGGATGCTCCTATAGTTGTATCTAAATCTATATATCATATGTTCAATAAATACTGTTATTTTTTTGATTGTATTTATGCATTCTTTGAAGTATATTTGCAGATTTGTATATTATATAACTACAATTATAACATTATTACAATATAACATACAATTAATTGTATTGTAAAAAAAAAAAGAAGCACAGTTTCCACTAGGAAATCCCAGCATCTTATGTTAAGACACATTGCCTTTATTAGCATTTGAAGGATAGATCTTTTCTTGGCAAACACTGTATTGATAGAATACATTCAGGAGTTCATATAAACATTTTATTAAATGAAAAAAAATAAAAAAAAATGGAGTTACATAGTTCCATTACAAGTCACATTGCATTTTTGTCTCTACATCCAGACAATTCATTCTACCAGTGTACAGTTCTGAAACAGTGTGAGCCAATGCACTGCACACAGAACAACATGTAAAAAAAAAAAATTGCATTATGCAAACTGTGTGTTAGTGTATTATACCCAAGTGTCTCAGTTTATATGTTTGAAAACGATAGGCTTACCCAACAAAAAAAAAAAAATTAAAATAAATCAACTTGTTTAGATCAGCACAATACTTTAACAATGCAGACGTTGTGTTATATTTATTAATTTCCTGTACTCCTTGTGATACAGCTATAAAATACAAGTACTGTTTTTTAAAGTTCTGCTAGGGGCCTTTTCATTTTATAGGGCCACATAAATAAAGTGAAGACCTTAGTTTCCCTTTGAATAAACCTGCCGATACAACCAGCTAGTTTATTATGGCAAAAAAAAAAAATTATTTCTTAGTAATAATTTGGAGCTTAATCAAATATACATTTTAATCATAGACAAAGTAGATTTCATTTTTGCAAGAACGCAAAATATAAAAAAGCATACACAGCCCCAATCCCACTTAAATTATTCCAAGAGACGTCAAAAAAAAAATGCAATATTAGATTATGACACAAAACGTAAAATATAAATAAAAAAAAGTTAAAAATAAGTATATCGTCTAATGTCAGTAACAAAAGTCCATGACCATACAGTCATTTAGTGATTTCAGCAATGCAATGTTTTTAAAAGTCTCAATAACAGGGATTTGCAAACTTGCTGATATTCGGGGCAATCAAACAAATCCCTCAATCCCCTACTAAGTGTTTATAAGAATGCAGGTGGTGCAGCTTATTGGAAAGGTTTCACAGAGGTCAAACAGGCCCTCTGCTGCCAGGTAAAAGGCAATGATCTTCATTTGTAGCATTCCAAGCATGTGGCTGTCTGTGACCAGAGAATGCACTAAATTGTTACATAGGGGCTGATCCAGGATCTGCACTTGCACCTATTTTCTCCTTAAAAATCGGTTTAGTGTAGTAGTAGACCTGAGCAAAACCATTTTAAAATTACCCAAGAACGTTTCCTGCATGCAAAAGAATTAAAATTAACTGGCACCTGTTTTGCCCTTACTCTCAAACTCTGGCTTAGCCCAATAGAATATGCATGAACTAAAACCAGGCTTACCTTGTTGCAAAAGCACAAACATAAAACATTTCCACTTAAAGACTATCTGACCTAAATATATTTCAACTGCCTTATGATGATGACGAACAAAGATAAGCCTCAAGATATTGTAGTTAAATAGTACATCTAGTGTATATGCAATCTAAAATAGTTAACTCAATAACTGCAAAGAGTTAAAATGGTAAATATAAAAACCAGCACTAAACACCCGCTCATAACCCAGAAAGGCTATCAATGCAGCTGTGCATAAGATTTAAGATTACAAAAAAAGTGGCAAGTATATGAACCTTCAGCACATCAATATTACTACCATAAACAACAGAGCAAGCAAAACATCACGTAAAAATGTTGCAGCCTTGTCATGTACCAAGTATGTTTATTAACGCAGTATTAATGTAGTCAGCATGCTACACTTGTCTGTGCACTGTGGCACTATTCAGGGAAACTCATTAACACATCTGTTGGAAATGTGACAGATTAAAATGGAGCAAATTCTAATGTTTGATGGTAAAATCCCCTCCCCCACACTATTGAGGATAGAAAATCAGCATGCAGTGCAAGCCAAGAAGTGCTACCAACGATGCCTGGCTTTGCTGACACAATGTAAAGCCAATGGGTGCTATCCTAATAATGACCATGCTTTTGATCCCATTTACACTTTAGAAAAGTAAAACACTGGACACATGTTGGATTGGAAGAGAGTTAATGAATGCCTTTTGTGCAATACATATATAAGTGGGAAGATATTTCTTCAGACCCATTGTTATAGATCTAGAAAAAGGCAAAAGATACAGGTAATCAAAACTTTGTAAAATAAAAAAATATATATAGCGTGCACATCTAAGAAAGGCTTTCATGTCTGCAGTGAAATAAAGGATGAGTTTGGCACCAATATATTTTTACACAATACGCACATTTCTCATATAGCCATTATGACTTTACAACTACACAAGATGATAGTTTTTCTGGAGCATAATCTGTTGTCGTCTGTTTTGGGTTTCTGAAGATCTCTATAAATGTTATGTAGAGCAGAAAAAGGAGAAAAAAGTGGACACCATGGATTCCCTAGTTATTTGATTTTCATGAGAAATACCATTAACTCAATCTATGACACTTTGTTGGTCTTTATTTGACTATGTCAAGCTCCCATCAGTTTCTTCTTAACTGATCAATGTCAACGTGACTGACCTGTAACCTTCAGGGCAGCTCTTCAAACACCTGCAATGTCACTAACCCATTTATTTGGGTAACACACAAATGTATTTATGCTGATCATTTCTCTCAAACATGAAAGTTGGTAGGAATGCTAGTTGAAACTACCAATGTAACAAAACAAAAACAAGAAAAACCCCAGCAACAGAGCAAGTTGAAAGTATTTATAAAATCCCTCAATAATAACATGTAGTCTTCAGTTGCTCTCAAGACAATTTGACTCAAGACTAAGTTTTAGTGGAGTGTTGAGGTGCATTCAAGTGTGGTCTCTGTTTATAATAACTCTTGATAAAAATAATGCTGCATACATTTCTAGTGCTTAAAGCTATTTTGCTTTTAAGTGGAACTAGATATTGCCAGGCCCCATGAAAAATTTCCAGTGGTGGAACACAGCTCTACCCTAAGAAGAACAAGGCAGAGGATGGAAGTCAGCATAACTAGTGTGGGTGCAAATGCCCCTTCTGGACTGTCCATCTCCAGCCCTGTAGAAGCCATACTCCCTATAGTTAAAGCACTACTTTCTCTTTATAGTGAGGCTTCTTCTAAAAAGAACATTTTAATATTTCTTAAATACTCTGCATAATTTTAGATCCATCCTCCATCCATAAAAACATCCAGAATTTTTGCAGGCACATTTTTTTGCAGCATTTTTAAGAGTCAGAAGTCAAAATGGGCACATTCGTGAGCATATTCCTGAAATCCACATGTGAATGCACCACAGGACACCCTGAAGTCTTATGTATAAGTGGCTGTCAGGTTTAACTTCCCCAATGTTTGATAGCACACAGCCATGTCTCAGAGGTCCTCACAGCAGTTGTTTTTGTGATGGTGCACTCGTTGAGCTGATCTATTCATCATACGCATTCCTCAGCAGACATCAAGAGCGGATTGATGTATTCAAATCCCTCAAATTCAGACTGGTCAATCTTCCTCATCACATCTCTGTTAGAATAAGAGAGGAAATCGGTAATGAGCTGTAAACGCAGGGTGTAAAATACACTGTAATCACACTGCGCAGGGGGCCTGTTATCCAGATCAAATGGGGAAGAGATGCAAGCATTATTATTGGTGGCAATTACTGGTGTAAAGGGTGTTCCTGGGGCCTAGTTAAACCAACACATTATCTATTTTTATAGGGGAAATTTCTATCACATGTATTCCAGGTGTCAAAGTGAATAACTCATTTGAATTAACACCCTAACATTTATGTAATATACATTTACATAAAACACACTGCAGCAAAGTAAATCCTGTATTATGTTTTTCTGACCTTGGAAGTCAGACTCCTAGGATGATTAATCTTAGAAAGCATTTCCCATTAGCAGCTTCCCTGAAAATGCGTACAGCTACAATATGGGTTGTGTTAGTATTATATAACACCAGATTCACATATGGTGCATTGGCTTCAATGGTTTAATATACTGCAGGGTTTTTAGTATTAATATTTTTTTTAATCAATAAAACTTCAATTTGACTCCCTTGTTCAACAATAAAGCAAGATATCTGATCTTTCAAAATGATGCAAACTAAAATGAACAGTGCCCGATAACAGTATAACTGAAAATATATTTAATTCCAAGGCCAATAAGGTAAATCAACATACTCATCATCAGGTGTGAGCTGAACAGGCTCATTTGTAAACTGCACATCGAAATTATCCAAACCAAACTCTCCACATATGTTAGGCTTAAAAGGAGGGACCACTTGTTTTTGCTCCATCTGTAACAAAAAGGAAAGCAAATATACAATTAGGTGCAAGCCCAAAGAGCATTAGCATTAGTACAATATCTTGCAAATATAAAGGGGTATATATATGTGCAAGTGTACAGCTCGGATAAACCATTTTGCAATGTGAGGGGTGATAGTTAATTTGAAATCTTTTGCATGCAGGGAAATTACTTTACTTTTGCACAAAGATCTCACATATTCAATAGCTTTATGGTTAATCTATAAATTAGAGTTGATCTAAGGAATATCACCTCTCAATTCTAATTCTGCTTTCACAGTTTAAATTTGCCTCCCCTGCAGTTCAATATGGTATTGCTCAGGTCTGCAATTACACCTAAAAAAAAAGGTGTAAGTGCAGCTTGGGATCAGCCCCAAAGAGCAGAGAGGTAAAACACTGTAGGACGATAAAACGCCTTTATTTTCATAATCGTTTCTAAATTAGAATGAAGTCAAATAATGGAGATTTATGGCTGCACCTCCATCAGAAACTAACTTCTTTTCTCTGATTTTATTTGCGCTAAAAGAAAACTAGAAACTTGTGTCTATAAGTTACAGTAATTCCTAAAGTAAGAGTTAATGACAGTCACAGACTCAGATTCATGATTACAGTAACATTAAAAGCACCAAGCCATTCTGAGAGGACTATTACACAATTTTCAGAAGGTTTTTGAAAGGAGTTTCATGAGAAAAAAAATAAAAATACTGTGGTAGACTCCGAAATGTATGTTCATAATGTCCATAAAAGCGGTAGGGTATGAAGTGTAGCAAGTTTATTATTGAACATGCTCTTAAAAACAAGATTATGAAATGTAAAGACATTTAAACCCCTTTCACATTGCCGCCAAATAACCTGGTCTAATGACCCGGCATTGACTGAGGGGGAGAAGGGTTTTTCCCGGGTCACACACGGGTAAGGTGGTAATGTAAAAGATCCCGGGTTGCATTTTAATGGGACAACCGGCAGCAAATGATGATGCCATCATATGCTGCCACAGCTTAGTTGAAATAATAGCACATCGGCGTGAGGACAAGGTGAAGAAGCTGCTGGCCATACGTGGGGAGGAGGAAATTAGGGCAGATCTCTGGGACGGTCAAGGATGCCCGCATCTACAACATTGCAAAGAAGCTGGAAGAGAGGGACATTGTGAAAACCCAGCAGCAATTTCCATTAAATACATTAAAATTATTAATAAAAAAAAAAATACTTACCTCGGCCCAGGTCTTGGCAAAAACCCAGGTATTTGGTGGTGGTGAGAAAGGGTGTTTATAGAGATAGCTTAAATTTATGACAGCTACTGTTATAGACTGGAATCAGTGAGGAGTTGAATACTTACAATTGTTACAAATTTGTTGTAATTAGTTGTATAAAAATAAGTCTAGAGTACTTACAAGCTCCCAGTCAACATTACGAAAGAACTGATGACTCTGGATATCAGCAAATCCTGTCTGTGGATGGCAGCCTAGACGGTCCTTTGGTTCCTGAAAGATTAAAACAAGCATGGATAATTTAAAATGTTTATTTTTTATAACTGGTCTTACTTGGAGAAAATAAGGGCTAAGCATTACAACAAATTAAACATCCAAACTATAAAGCATTGTGGTGCAAGTATCTGTCACACTGAAAATTCAACATAAAAAGGAGTGGATATCAAGAAGTCCGCATAACCTTAACTGTTCCTGAAGAGTACATTCCGCTAATTTGTAGAGAAAATGGTAACAAGCAAACTGCATGCATATGTATCATATTTTATCGCATCTGTTTGATGAGACCGGTTGAGTGTGATTGAGTTAATTAGACTCACCTTGTTGAGAAAGCTTTTTAACACACTTGCTGCTTTAACAGACAAAGATCTGGGGATACGAATTTGTTTTTCCAGAATGACTAATAATGAAAACACAAAATACATTTTAAATTACACAAATCATTTAAAAAGCATAATGATATGCACATAAAACAAAATGTTAAAAATAAGGGGTCATGTTTTTAATATAATTAAAACGGTGGAACCTATATGATGTAACTTATTATTCATGAACTTCTATGGCATCTATGAACTTCTAAGACGTAAAAATTTATAATTAAGCTATGAAAGACTTGTACCTTGGAAAAGAAAATCCTCTGTGTTTTGGTCTGGATTGTCTGAACTCCCCACAATATCGAATGGTGACCGTCCAGCCATCATCTCAAACATCAATACACCCAGAGCCCACCAGTCCACACTGAACCCTTCATTGTAAGAGAATAAAACGTATACTTATCAGTCCACTTTCTATTTACTACTAATACATATAAAACACAAATATATGGGCAAATCATGGGATCAGATTTCCCCCATTTTGCCACTTTTTTGTTTAAACTGTTTTTATTGACAATTAAGTGCTTACAAGGAGAAGATAAAGCTACAATATCGAATACCATATAACTAAGTTTTACAATAAATTTCAGTAAAATATTTTAAGATGGTAAAAAGCATCTCAGACATCCGAAACACAAGTATAATACAAGTATAATAACAAAAACAAGGGGTAAGAAACACAATATACTGAGAAAAAATTCTTGAGTGTTCAGAGTCTTTAAGAAAATTATTGTACGAGGTAGAATTTGTGAATTGTCAGAAGAATGATGGGATTGAAGCTGCTTCTCCCTTCCGTACATATGTATGCCTCCATGTTTCCCAAATGCATCACACTGCGACACATCCAGAATTAGGAGGAACAACCCTTGTGACAGAGATGCTGATTTGCATTGGTATTGATTGCATTTGCATTTTGCATTGTTTACCAGTCCACACTTGTGTACTGTCAGTATTGTGTGTTAGAATTAGAACATTTAAGGTAGGCTCTAGCTTTAGAACGTTTGTCTGTATGAGAGGAGTGACTACCATTGCAAAAACACAGTTGACTAACAAACACCCACAGCTTACAAAAGACATCAAATGTCAATCATATATTGCAAGCTACATTCATATTTACAAACAGAGTGTACTATAAATGATTACCATAATCTTCGCCTCGTAAGATTTCAGGGGCAATATAATTCGGTGTGCCACAGAACGTGCTAGTGGTATCGCCAGGCCGCAACCCTTCCTTTAAAACATCAAGAAGCATAGTTAGGAAAATGGGCTAGCACATACACCACCCAACTATGTACTTAAGCTAGAAACACTGGTTGGTTTCAGATCAGCAGTGTAAGAGGTAGTAGCATGTTTTATTCACTAGACAAATGGTTTAGTTGTCTGGCACAGCAGCTGCAATCAGAACATTTCCAGCTGAATATTAAATATACACCATACTAAATTACAAGTGTTTTGCTGGAAGAACCTTTATTGTGTAAACATAATGCCAAATAAAAAAGTTAATACAACAGACCGCATTAGGTTGTGATTGGGAGATAATTTACAATAGAAAGAATTATGTACTTGCTCTAGGCACCTTGCCATGCATCACAAGTAAAGACACAAACAGAACACAAGAGATAAGGTGAAGGACAGGGAGACAGGATACATAAGATATATATCTAGGGATGAAAAAGTTTAATAGCAATGGCATTGTGGAGAAATGGAAGAGGCAGTGAGAAAGGGCAGAGCAATAGTAAGGGCTAGGACAACAACCACAAGGGAGAGATGTCAGGAAGAAATACAGCATAGAAGACATGTATGTGGAGGACAGAGGAAAAGCAGGTGGGGGTGGGGATGTAAATACAAAGCCCAAAATAGATCACAAATGCACATAGTGAAAGAGCAGAGTAGAAAAGACAATAAGATCCAGATTTACTAAGAAGCAGGTTTAGAAACACTGGAGAGTTTGTCCTTAGCAACCAAATCAGATTCTAGCTTACATTCTCTAGAATGCAATAGTTAAATAAGATCAAGAATCTAATTGGTTGCTATGGGTAAACTCTCCTGTGTTTCAAAACCCACAGCTTAGTAAATCTGGATCTAAGTCTTTAAAAACATTACTAGTGAAAGTATATAAACATGTAACTAAAATAAAGCACATTATAATTAGCATGTTGTATAGGAGTGGTCATGATATTTTCTCCTACATAGTCATAGGCTTAGATTTACTAAAGGGTGGTTTGATAAAACCGCCACGTTTGAGCGTTTTTAATGGCGGTTTCAAAAGCAATACATTTATTACATATGAAACAGCCATTAAAAAATGCTAAAATTACCTTTTTTTTTTTTTTTAAATGGCACTTTGCAAAGCACCATCCCAACAGCTCTTTGCAATCATGCCATAAAACCGCCATCGTAACCACCAAAAAAATAAGAGGTGTTGTGAGCGGCGACACCGTCTGCCACAACCTATATATAAAGGATGTGGCATTACGGAGGAAGGTATTGGAAGCAAGATTTCTGCACCACATATAAACGGAACCTTTTCTTTTTCCAAGCATGCCTGGGATTACAAATTTAGAAGAGAGGACTATGAAGAATTCAAGATTTAAAAGATTTTCTTAAATTTTACGTTATATTTTATTAATTAGTAATATCTTTAGATGGGTATACACATTATGTGTTTTGGGCACACTAAATGCTGCATTAATCCTGGGTGACATGGCATGTTGGCGCTTGTGGTACTACAAACGACAGCATGTCCTGCCACCCATGGGCATGATAGCAAGTGGAGTACTACAAGCACCAGCATGCCCCAGTGTCACAGGGCAGCCCAAGCTTGCTAAAATTTGTAGTCATACAACTAAACAGGGATATTTTTATCATGTATTAGTAGTTTCTTTTTAACCATTATCCAAACTGCCTCATTTAGTATTCAAACTGACAGATTTTACAAATGTTAAAAAAGCTGGAGGTTTCGTAGCTTTAAATGTTATCTTTAAACTGCAAAATAGTATATGCAGCATTTAAACCACTGCCAAAATGACAGTTTAGTAAATTTACCCCTTAAACCCCTTTCACACCGCCGCCAAAAACCCGGGAATTGGCAAAAAACCTGTGTATTTAGTGGCGGTGTGAAATGTCCGCTTCAGGTCGACCCGGCAAAAAAGAAGGGTTATTCCCGGAAAGGGTGGCAGTGTGAAAGCGCCAGGGTTGTTTTCAACGATCCCGTTTCCAAACGTTATTTGGTCACCACGGAAACAGGATTTCACAGCCTGCCAAAGGGTATAAATACACCCCAATTACAGCAGAGCTCAGCAGGTCATGAGTTGCGTCGGTCCATAGGGTTTTTTATTTTTCAAAGACCTCCCCCACAGATTAAAAGCTTGGAAGATGGGATCCTATTCAAGATGGTAAGTACTTCTTTCTATTTATTATTTTTATGCTATTTTCTTATTCATTTATTTTATGTATTTTATAATTAGTGGTATTTAAAAAAAAAAATATTATTTGGGGTGTTAAATAATCATTGTTTATTTATGAGGGGCATTAAATGTTAAGTTTTTTTTAATGGTAGGGATCCGGACCTATATTTTATTTTGTAGCTAGGAGGGGTATTCATTTGTGTTTTGTTGTAACGCATGGCTAGGAATGCCATCTTGGGCATGCTGATGATTGTAGCACTACAAACATCAGCATGCCCTGCACCTTACAAGCCACTAAAACCCAGGAAATTCATTGGCGGTGTGAAAGGGACAGACCCGCGAATTTCCTGGGTTTTTGTGCACTAAAAAGTGTCCCTTTTTTTGACCCAGCATTTCTTCCCGGAAATGCCCTGGAAGAAAATACCGTGTTTTTCACAGTTGGCGGTGTGAAAGGGGTAGAAGTCTCCTGTCAGGCTTCTAATCCCAATCCTGGCTCCAAATGAAGAGTCTAGCCATTTTAGTTTTTATTTCCCTCTGATTTCTCTTTTGATTGTACTAATTCCCACCTATCATACAGAAATCTAACAAAAATAGCCCATTTATATAGATCAAAAAAAAAAGCAGACTAATAAATATTACAGTTTAGTATTTATCAGTGATGCTATGCAAGGGTAATGATCTTTCCTGACTGAGGAAAAGCAATCAGATCTGCACTTGGATCAATAATCTTTTAACTAATGCAAGTGTATAGATGTTATCTCTGTATAAGCACGTGTGTTTATTTCATGTTTGAGACACATTAAGGGAGTTCACTAAATCTTTTTAAACACTAGTCCAGCATAGGCCATAACAGCAAATTATTGGCACGGCATCTTGCAATATTTTTTCCCCCCTCTAATAAACCCAAGAGGCCAGTGACATCTCCCTTAAGATCTCTGTTTCCATGATCACTTAGCTTTCCATTGCTATTGCATTTTGTTTTGATGAATGCATCTGGGAGCAGAGGGATGCTGAGACCAAAATTTCATGTGCATGCTGCTTTTACCCATATGTGCTTATGCAACTTTATATAAAATATATCTTACACATATCTGTATATTTATTATTATTATTATTAGCCACGATAATCTCAAAATAGAAATGTATATAAACAACTCCTATTACATATACATATATAATCATCAATGCAAAAAAAATGAATAACTTTGTTGTAAAAAGCCTATTTCAATCACGTTTAGGATAAACATTGAAGGAATTTTTGAGCGAGATGCTTTGCTGAACATGGGGTACTTTGTTTTACATTCTCTTCCATGGGTGCCTTTAACATATTGAACGAGGTACTCTTTAAAAGGCCATAAGTCCTATTCAAAACTAATGTATTACCACTAACTATCAAAAAAAAACTCACATGCTTTTTGTAATAGAGCAATTTCTTTATTTTTCCATCGGACATTTGAGAGATGATGTAGAGTTTTGTTTGCATGGAATGATTATGAACAGTGAAGGAGTTCGCTTCAGTGGACAAAAGCCATAAACCATTTTCCTCACCTTGCACATGCCATAGTCAGTAAGTTTTATGTGCCCTTCAGAATCCAATAAGACATTGTCCAGCTTTAAATCCCTATAAATAATTCCTCGCTCGTGGAGGTAGTTTAATGCCAGACTGATTTCTGCAGAATAAAACCTAGACAGAGAGAGAAGCACAGGTCTATTATCCACAGGGGAAAATGCCACAGGATGAGGCAACAAAATAAATCCTTCAATTACGATTGCTTTCTGATAATGTATATGTCTATTAAGTATGCAACAAAACACAACAACATTCTTTATACCATTTCAGTATAGATTAACTTCTCATACCTGTCTAGAATAAAGGATATCTACATGCATAATTTCATTAAAAAAATCATAAAATCCTTTTTGTTTGCCACTGCACATGGAAATCATATCTTATTATGGCCTAATAAAGTCAGTTCTTTACCTTGCATGTTCTTCTGGAAGTTTCCTTTGACGCTGCATGTGAAACATAAGATCTCCCCCATTTACATATTCAATGACAAAGAACAGTCTAAAAAAGAATGAAAGCGTGAATGACAGAATCATGTTTACCATATATTATTCTGATGTTCTATGTCTATAACTTATTTATATCTAAAATGTACATTTAGGAAAAGCATCATTATATAGAGACATGTAACAAGGGACAATGCATTAAAATAAACACATGTACTGGGGACCTTTACAAGTATAGCAGAGACAGGTAATTGTTTACTAGAGCAACAGAATCTAATATGTAATCTGTATATTCACTAAGAACCAGTGCCACATATATATGACCCAGGGTTTATGTTGAATCATTAATAAAAGGTCACTGCTAGCTAGAGAATTGATGTGATGCACGATGGCCCAGAAATATTTAATCTTGTAAATGAAATGATAAGCTACATAAAATAAAAAATGCTTTACAGATAAAAGAAAAAAAGTTAACTACACTATATATGCATGTGCACCTGTGTGGCTAGTATATACAATTTCTTTTGGATTTAAATAGATACGTGTAAAACAAACTCGACATCACTGCCACAAGTGGATTACAAGATCACAAATATTGTAGCAAACCCTTTAAATTGCAAATTATAGGTGTGTGTGTGTGTGTTCTGGAGACTTGGGGACCTCTGCCGGGGGTGAGCTCTCAATTTCGAAAAATATTTGATATATGACCCATAGCTGGGACTCTGATTTTTAGAGTTAGGATCACCAAACACAGAAGCCTTGTAAGTGGCTGGTGGCTTATCATGTATCTGCAGATATTTGTAACTAATTTTGACTTATTTTAAAGACAGAAGATTATGGTTAGTCGCTGGGTAATGATTGAGTTGAGCAACCTCCATCTTGGATGGAGATATATATATTATATTATATATATATATATATATATATACACACACACACACACACACACACACATCTTGGATGGAGATATATATGTGTATGTGTATATATATATGTGTATGTGTGTATGTGTATATATATATATATATATATATATACACACACATGTATATATGTGTGTGTGTATGAGTGTATATATATGTGT
>WWET01001825.1:278185-290093 GCA_011038615.1 Limnodynastes dumerilii | reverse complement strand
CACACATAGTACATACACACACACACACACACACACACACACACATCCCTGCAATACCAAATCCCTAATTTTTCCAGCACTGGAGGAGAAAAGTAATGCATCCAATGTAATAAATTACACTGGATAATAAAAGTAGCAGATAGATGATAGTAGGGATTACAGGTCAGGGCTGTATTACAAAAGCAATCTCTTTTTTTCTTGCAATACAGCTATGAACATGTAATTTCTTCCAGAGTGTGCTATTAAGGACTATTTCTCTTTTTTTCATCTTGAGGCATGTCATACTCCCACACAAATTACACAGTAATGGTCAAACGGTAACCTTTTTAAAAAGTAAAGCCTTAAAGACACCAAAAAAAGTTCAATAAAAAAATAAAAATAAACCACCAGGAGGTCACGCCAAACAAAGACAACAGGATTGCTTTATTTATTTTTTACCTCTTTCTCTTCCCCGTCCTGGTCTATATTATTCTGATTCCTGAAGGTTCCCTCTGCAAACATGAAACATTTTGGTTTAGTACAGTGCATTGCATCCAAAGGGATTTTATCCAAGAGCAGCTGTCATAAAGACCAGATTTATGTTCCATGGAGCTTAGGATATAAATGTGGATAACAATAAACAGTGAAAAACATCTAAATGAATCAGATGGAGTTTGGTGAAGTATAGAAAACTATACACAATGGAGACATTTCATCAAATAAAAATAAATAAAAAATGAGGCAACAAAAAGCTTCACAGAAAGCAATACAAAAAAAAATCTTAATTCCACAGAGTACAGTTTAACTTCTACTCTATCTTCAGAGAACATAAGTACGAAGCCCACCTTCATTATTTAGTTAGTTGTCTGTAGGCAGGATTTACCATGAACTGTATTAATAGATCATATAAAAAAACCCTACCATTCATATTTTTATTTAGTTATTTTTTACGTTTAGCAAAATCTTGATGCAGGCAGAAAAGTCTGTATATAGGTTTACCTTGCTGTGGATGTGGAGGCATATCTGGGGGGTCAGTAGGTATAACTGGTTCCTGCAAGTAGAGAATTGAGCTCTGATCACATGAATAATTGATGTTATTTATAAAGACCTAACAAACTTTTCTCCTATGTAGAACTGCTAGAGCATGAATAAAAAAACTAAATTCATCTATAGAGTGGTCTATCAATCATGATTAAATCAGATTAAGGATAAAACAGAAACACTTGTTTATAAGTAGCAAAGGAGGTAAAATAATCAAGCACTACCAATTTCATAGTCTTTCACCAAATCTGAGCCAACAGATGTAGCAACCAGATTGGAAGTGGATTAAAAAAAAATCTGTGAGGACAATGACCAGAGTGTGCACAATCATCACCATTTTACCTCAGTTATCCGTTACTAGACCTGAGCGGAAGTAATCTAATTTGAACACCCACATCAGGAACTAAAGTAACAAAGATGTGACCACTCTTATCCTAAAGGCACAGGTAATGACACAGAGGAAGACAATCCAACTTACACATATATATGCAGCTGAAATAGTTACATGCCACTAGATGTGCTTCGTGCAGTTACTTACCACTATTGTATTCCGGCCACACTCAATGCTGACAAGCTTGTGACATTTCTTATGAACCAGCAGCTTACAGTTGATACACTTATAGCCCTGTCGTCCAAGTCCCCATATTCTGTCAGTGCAGATGGTGCAGTATGCTCGCTGGAAGAAATGAAAGAGAAATAAAGCACATGCAAACATTTCATTTCCAACAGACTGTCTAGAATAGACATCCATATTCAGAATGCCAACAGCACATATTGTCACCTTACAGTTTTGTTCTAGGTATTTATAACCGCTGGTAAAAAAAAAAAAAGCTATATTGGAGGGCTATACAAAACCTGGGTGAAGGTTCAAATCCTTTAGGACTGCAATACATGAAACCTGTTTGATGCAATGTTTGAAAACAATAAACTAACAATTGCTATGGAAACAATACTTCCCATACAACCATAAGAAATATGAATATTTAATAGGTAATTATATTTAATTCTTCCTGACAAGCATTTACTCAATTTTTCCCCTGCCATTTTCAAAAACAGTAATAGTAAGTACAAGTTTACTTCAATTTATAGCAAAGGGTCTGAAAGCCGTCAGTTAACCTGTCAGCACTAAAAAGACGACAGGCTTTGGAAGTTAGTCCTATATAATGGATATCTGCTTTTTTGCCATTTTATCATCTATAAGCATGTTTTGGGGGATTTAATTAGAGATACTTTGGATTTTTTGTAAGGACTAGACTGTATTTGCAGAAAACTGCAATATTCATTTGGATGACGTCTAATCTGCAGAGTCTTTCCCATAATGCTCATTCTTCTAAAGACATAAAATAAATGTATGTTTTGTGTCACCTTTGGGGTGGTATAGGGACCAATTTATTCCCTGTTTAAGCATTTAATAGTCTCATTAAATCTTCCATTTGTTGGGGTAACAAAGGCAAATTGAGGCTTACTGAGTAACACTTACTCTGTTGAATCGTTTGGCTTGGAAAGTGTGCCCATTGGCACAGTACAATTTCCGCCATCTTCTTGCTCCACGTCGATAGATGGACTCTAAAAGGAATTCAAAACATCAGACATTTATTTCTTTCCAATGCAAGTTAAAAGTCTGTAGTGGACACAACGCCCACAACAATCAATCCGGAAAAGTTATAACAGATATAGGTTTCTAGAACAGAAGTTAAGGGAATAATCTCTTATGAAATCACAGAATACATTCTTCTAAGTAATGGTGATATCACAGAATACATTCTTCTAAGTAATGGTGATATCATTTACAGTATGGACAAGAAGCTGTACCACAAAAGGAACACTACTAAACACAGTAGTAGACAATATTTCAGAGAAATGTGAAAAAGATATGCTAAATTGTTACTATTACAGTAATATGAACATGATTTGCAGTGTTCATGAGATCAGTTCAAATATGGATCATTGAGCTTGGTCAGACCATGAGGTATCAAAACTGCACCACAATTTTAAATCATGTAAGTTTATTTTTCTTCTTTAATGAAAGTATTGCATACATCAACAAAATATACCGAGCAAAAAAAAAAAAAGAAAACTTTTCAAAATACCCTTTAAACAAGTTTTGATGTCCAGTGGACCAATATTGCCTAAAGTTATTAGCATTACTCCAAACCTAACCTGACTGCAAAAAAAAACCAAAAACTGATTTGTGAACATATGCAGGACAAACTATGCTCCAAAAGATGTAACCTATATCTTATGTTCCATTACCCAAGCTACTGTATTATGGGAAGACTGTAAAACTCAATAACAATGACAGGAAAGCTCTTGGAGAAAATAAAGATGTGAACAAAGGAGGAAAATCAATAGCAACGCTAACGAGTGGTTATATCTGTGACCAAAATTACCAGCACCACCATAGAACTAGACAGCAATAGCAAGAGAGAAGGTGAAAACATTTTTCCTTTACAGAAATACAGGACATATTATTAGAAATACCTAGTGGTAATTTTTTACTCCAGTGTGCAATGATTTTATATTGTAAGGCATACATTAATAAATATGTCAGATATAAAAAGTCATATACTGATATAAGCTACAAGACAGCTGATAACCAGTAACCAAATTGAGAGCACCAGCAGCATGGGGGTCCCCATTGTTTTCCTGCTACCACAGCTGGGCTTTACCAGTCTGTGTTGGTAGATATATGGACTAATAATTATAAACAAAGAATTGTAATAATTACATACATAAGCAGCACCTGTTTTTTACCTGACCTTTATTTTAAACACTGTTTGGGTTGCATATTTAGGAATGCACACCCATATAACAAGCATTTATTAAGCTACAACATCAGTCTACCATTCCACATGGTGTACACAATATAGATGTTACATATTATCGCTTGCCTGTGCCAGCTGTCCAGACACATACACTATGGGCCAGATCCAGGTAGAAGATAAACAGCTCTGAATAGGTACTGTGCAAAAAACCTAGTCTTGTTCACTGGTACACAACCACCTGATGGAAATCAGTTTTCCTAATGGGGGCAGGCCCACCCACCATATGTATGAGATACGCAGGGTGGCTGGCCCTAGACATTTAAATTGTACAGTAAGGGCTTGGTTTAGCCATTACATACAATCCTCTATTCTATGCGCATGGAGAAGTAAGTGGAAGTCATTGAGTCAATATCTGCACATAGAAGAGAAGGAGGGGGGGTGCCTCGCTGTATGTGCGGTAATGTGAATCAGAAATTCTGTACGTTAGACTCTGATGTGTAGACTACATACAGAATTTCTTATAAAATATGCACATGGCCCTTTATTATCTGAAGATTGGTCCGATAATTTAACGCCATGAACCCAACTTCAAAACTTGAACTAGAAAACATCACCTCAACTCTAAACTGTTAGCAACATATGAGTATGTGGGGAAAAAGATGTACATGACATAGGTAAATTTCAGCGCTGGATTCGGTCCTAAGTGTCTAAGTGCAGCGGTTAAATCAGTTGTATATTCTTACTGAACTGTTAGACACTCAATATTTTTATTTATAAAAATGTGCAAAAAATGGACAGTCAGCAACAACATCACGACTAACCATCCGCTCCATTTCAGCATTTACATATATAGGACCTGTATGTAAATTCTGTGTGTATTACAGATATCTATATAAAACCAACGTAAGGCACACTTACTGTCCTCCCCAGGGCAGGGCATTCCAGGTCTATCTGGAGCACAAGGGAAGACTGAAAACAGAGATGGGACATAAATATTTTGGTTACATATGCATGTTATATTAGAAGGCAGAGCACCACATTAATGCAGATTAGGAAGTATAAGGGCTCAAGGAGAATTGATAGAGAATTTAAAATAAATGCAGTGTATGTGACATTTTATTAACAAGCACATCAATTACCATTCAAATCCCATTTAGATTAAAGCAATTGTACAATACATAGAAAGGGTTCCGGACAAATAGAATTTTCTTCTTTCTATAAATGTATGCCTTAAAAGTTCTTACTGTGAATTAGCAGCTCAGAGTCTTTATTAAGTTCATACAAGCGGAAAGCTTCTTCCAGCTCCAGCTGTGAGGACACAGTGCATGGATCTCCTGACATTGATGATAGGAAAAAGAAAAGACAGTTACAAATGATAAAAATGTACATGGTTGTAGACATCTATTTCAATAATAAAGTTATATAAAGATGGATTTTCTAGCAGTTTAGTCTAAAAACATTATAATCTCTACTTATAAATCATTCTTTATATAACAGAACGTGAGACCACCTTGGGCAAAGACAATAAACATATATGCTCAGGTAAATCAATTACGGAACAGGACCAATACATCACTGGAAACAATAAGGACTAGATTTACTAAGCTGCCGGTTTTGAAAAGTGGAGATGTTGCCCATAGCAACCAATCAGATTCTAGCTCCCATTCTCCAGTATGTAACAGATAAGTGAGAACTAGAATCTGATTAGTTGCTATGGGCAACATCTCCACTTTTCCAAACCCTTAGCTTAGTAAATCTGGTCCTAAGACTTAATTGTCCATCCTACATCTCAAGACAACATGTTAGGTAACAAATGGGTTCGTTCCAAAGCAACTAAAAATAGCACGTCCAAATTCTCTTTATAGAAGAGGACTGCAGTAAAGTTAAAAAAAATTAATAAATATATAAACGTCTTAAACGTATTATAGTCACTCAGTTATGCTGGTAAATATGTATAATCTACACAGGGTTATTTCCATAATTTTATGTAAAAATTGCATTTGACAAGAAACCTGTCAGCACCATAGAAGCAGTAGCACTCTCTGAAGCTATTCGTTGTTACTGTCTTAGTGGAAACCATATAAAAGTTCTATAAAAACCTCATTCGTGATACAGTGGATTTCTACAGAGCTGCCCTTTGGACAGTTAAAAAAAAAAAAAATAGTGCAGTGAACAAATTTTACAGGGTAAAAAGAATGGACATTAACCAAAACAAAAAAAAACTATAAGGAGGGGGTTTAAAAACTGGTGTTGCGCGTTTAAACACATAAAATAAGAGCAAACGATTATTTAGTGCATTAAGTCTTTAATTGATTGACAAATCAAAAAATACCACACAAATTAGCACATAAGGCAAAAACCTATTAAAAAGAAAGCACGTCATTTTAACCCTGCTAATGTGACACTGCATCAAGTCCTATGTCAGAAATCTCACATGTCACAAGACATTACCTTCTGCTTCACCAAAACTATATTCAGCCGATGTCTAAGCTGGGCACAAAGTGATGTTCAAGTGTGTATGGAGGAAAATCAGATACGTTATCAGACCTCCCAGCAAGTACCAGGAGGCCGGGTACAGCTGTGTCTGTTGTACTACAAATGACCTTTACACTTTCCATTTGTTTGGGGTTTTTTCTAACTCCTTTTGAAAGAAAATATAAAAAAATCTAATAAAAATAAAAATAGTTTATAATGGATATTAAATAGAAGCTAAAGAATGTTTAGCTGATGAACAAAGCTGGGATTGTAATATTCTGCTGTGTGGTAGGATTGTAGAATTTAGAACACGTATAGCAATATCTTGCGTATAAAGGACATGTTACATTCAAGCTGCACATACTCTCTGCCAGAAACCATAGTATAATGGATGGCCTGATGCAAGGAAGATAATGGCTATTTCTACATATAAAAGTGGAGATGTTGCCCATAGCAACCAATCAGATTCTAGCTCCCATTCTCCAGTATGTAACAGATAAGTGAGAACTAGAATCTGATTAGTTGCTATGGGCAACATCTCCCCTTTCCCAAACCCTTAGCTTAGTAAATCTGGTCCTAAGACTTCATTGTCCATCCTACATCTCAAGACAACACGTTAGGTAACAAATGGGTTCGTTCCAAAGCAACTAAAAATAACACGTCCAAATTCTCTTTATAGAAGAGGACTGCAGTAATGTTAAAAAAAAAAGAAATAAATACATAAACGTCTTAAATGTATTATAGTCACTCAGTTATGCTCGGAAATATGTATAATCTATACAGGGTTATTTCCATCATTTTATGTAAAAATTGCATTTGACAAGAAACCTGTCAGCACCATAGAAGCAGTAGCACTCTCTAAAGCTATTCGTTGTTACTGTCTTAGTGGAAACCATATAAAAGCTTTATAAAAACCTCATTCGTGATACAGTGGATTTCTACAGAGCTGCCCTTGGACAGTTAAAAAAATTGTGCAGTGAACAAATTTTACAGGGTAAAAAGAATGGACATTAACCAAAATGGAGAATAAAAACAAAAAAATCTATAAGGAGGGGGTTTAAAAACTGGTGTTGCGCGTTTAAACATTAGATAAGAGCAAATGATTATTTAGGGCATTAAGGCTTTAATTGATTGACAAATGAAAATGCCACACAAATTAGCACATAAGGCAAAAACCTATTAAAAAGAAAGCACGTCATTTTAACCCTGCTAATGTGACACTGCATCAAGTCCTATGTCAGAAATCTCACATGTCACAAGACATTACCTTCTGCTTCACCAGAACTATATTCAGCCGATGTCAAAGCTGGGCACAAAGTGATGTTCAAGTGTGTATGGAGGAAAATCAGATACATTATCAGACCTCCCAGCAAGTACCAGGAGGCAGGGTACAGCTGTGTCGGTTGTACTACAAATGACCTTTACACTTTCCATTTGTTTGGGCTTTTTTCTAACTCCTTTTGAAAGAAAATATAAAAAAAATCTAATAAAAATAAAAATAGTTTATAATGGATATTAAATAGAAGCTAAAGAATGTTTAGCTGATGAACAAAGCTGGGATTGTAATATTCTGCTGTGTGGTAGGATTGTAGAATTTAGAACACGTATAGCAATATCTTGCGTATAAAGGACATGTTACATTCAAGCTGCACATATTCACTGCCAGAAACCATAGTATAATGGATGGCCTGATACAAGGAAGATAATGGCTATTTCTACATATAGCACACAAATACTGAGCAGCTGTTTTCTCCTGCCTCCATATACCTCAGCATTAAAATGCAGTATTTTTTTGGACTCATTTATCAAAAGAACCAAAATCCCATCAATCCATGTGCTGCTTATGGGTTCTGCTTAGCGCATAATCCTATTGGAATGCACCTCACATGCAGCAAAGCACAGGAGTTAACGTGACGACTGCATAATGGAAATAACAGAATTTTCTTTTCTCTTGTCTTGCAGATCAGGTGAATGGCCTTTCCCAGTTCCTTTGCAAGAGTGTGTCAAATGACACCATGAAACAGGAAGATATGGAGTTTAAACATAAAAAAGACGGATGCGCAGCATCTAATGCATTTATGCACAGAAGGATCACTATAAAGTAAATTAAAATTAACGTATTTAAAAATGAAACGTACAAAAAAAAAAGTTAATGAGAAATAATACTGTTTCAAACATCTACACAAAATAATCATCTTAAATACTTGAAAAGACTGAGTAACGTATTACCAAGTGGTATATCCATCTTTAGATCATTAATACAATAGTCACGTACCAAGAGCTGAATTCTAATTTGAAACAAATGCTAAGAAATATCTTGAACAATCATTATGAAGGCGCTCAAGGCCAGTAATATATATTATGTAATTTGTGTGAAATGGAGACAGAAGGGCAGTAAGAGAAGACATGCAAGCCATGATATCTGGACTGAGAAGACAGATTGTTGTACAATGTGTGTCAGGAAAAGCAGCTCTACCATTATATTGACTATTTCACATATTCACATAGTATACTTCATGGCTGAGCAAGCAGGATCCCAGCTGTAGGCTGTTCCCAGGAATTTATCCTTTAGATCATCAATCCTAGAAACTACATGGAAAAAGGCAATGTATTGGTTATGCTTACAGTAAATAACAAAATGAATACAAGGTGATAGCATGCTCTGTGTAACAAGATGCTGCCCACACAAACAATGGACATCCCTGCAAATAAGACAAAGAGCTACAATAACGGCCTAATGCCTGAGAAAAGCTGGGCGCACACCTACACAATCCTCCAGGGGGTGTTTACCATACTGCCAATTTATGAAAACTCATTTCAGAGTACGACAATTGGAGTTCTTGGTGTCACCGTAGTAACAGTATTTGCAGTCACCGTGTCCCCCGCTACTCTCCAGACAATACTAAAACAGTAAGGGATGCCAGCTTTAGAGGAGCCCATCCAGTACCAGTCTTCCGGGAGATATGCTCTCCCTCTCAGGAGGATGGGGGACACGGCAATAATTCTGGCATTTACTAGTATGGTGTTTACAGAATTGTACTGGACAGTGTGAATGCAGATATAACTGATCTATGCATACACACTTTACCAATTTAACTGCAGATATCAGATCTACATCTGCTGTAATAATCAGCTGAATCACCATATCACAAATTGGATAACCTGACCAACACAGAAGTGTGTACACATCTATGGCTTGATGATAAGCAATCAGGGTTCTTCATTTTTAAGCAGAGTTAAAAAAAAATCTTTTGACAACCAGACCACCAAAGATGGATGAAGACAGGGGTAGTGTGGGCACACGCATTCTCTACCAATATTAAGCTATTAGGTGTGTATCCAGCTAAAGCTCTAGATCATAAGCAAAATAACTATCAACTTAATCAACAAAAATGTAAAATGGAATTAAAAAGAAGTGGAGATTTAATCCAGTATATTGCAGTAAATCTGTGCAGACATTATGGTTAGAAGACAATATTATGCTATTTTGCAACATGGAAGTTTTAAAGATAAGATAATATGGTTAGTCTTAAGAACTGCTACAGTGCTGTCATCACAGAAACTAAAGCAAAGTGTAAAAAAATGACAAATATTATAGTATATAACATAGATGTCCCTGGTGAAAAGAGGATGACAGCCTCTGAAACGTCGGACTAAAGTTTTCTTAACATCTCAAGCTCCAGGAGTACCGTGACCTTTGTTTTCAATATAATATAATATATATAACGGGGATTCTTTGAGCACAATTGCGTAATAATGCACATGAGCATGAGCTGCCCCTTCATCACAAAGGAAAGGTGTAGCCTGATGCTTGACACTGTTGTATGGAGTAAAGGAAGGTAAAGGTATTAGTAGCATTACTAGGCAGCTCACATCTATCTCTACATCACTGAATTGGCTCTATGGAAAACAAGCATAGTTTCAGTCTCTGGAATGGATTGAGAATCATTACTTGATTGTAAAGGTTTGTTGAAACATCACAACAACTGATAAACACATTGCTAAAGATAAATATATGGAATATTCTGCAAAATCAGTCTTAAGGCAACCAAATTACATTCACAATGTTGCCAATGCTAAGCCTTCACGAGCATGAGCTCACACAACAGTTCTATTGAATGATTACATTCTCTAGCTAGTAGAAACAGTCTTCATTGAAGTCTATTAAAAGATTTAAACCACCTCTCTTCATGGGATCAATAAATTGCTTCACATATACTTTTAGAAAGTTTATGTGTTGGTCATTTCTACCTTCTAAGTTGTAATAACATATCCTTACTATATGCCTATTTCATGCAATACTGGCTCTGTAACTTTTAAAACCTTCTGCTTTACATGATAACTATTTAAATGGCTTCACTATATATCTTTTAAAAATATTTTCCTTTTTTGTTAACTTTACTTTGTAAAATTATTTTAGCCAGACTTCACAGCATTATGAGCTTCCCACTTGAAATGGGGCCTGTGTGTAAACGAGGATTTGTGTGTGTAATGAGCCAAGCCCTTACAATACGATTAAAATACCTCCTCCTCTCACCATGGAAACAAGCTTTAGGAACGCCACCCTGTCCCGTCCCATCGTCTGGACAACTACCTACATGATATATGGATCTATTTGATCCAGAGCAGTGCTTTAAGTTGGTAGCATGCGTATGCACACATGAAGACTGTGGCCCTTTTCCACACACGTGGAAAATGGCCCCAACTATTAAATATGGATCCTGTCCAGTATCAGAATATATCATAACAAAGAAGCTGGTAAATGGGGACTCACTGCTCTACTATAAGAACATTGAAGCAGAAGAGGCTTTAACACGATCTCTATGAGAGAAAAAAAAAATCCTTCATATGATGCTAATGGATCCCAGAGCAAAAGAGTGCTATAGATCGACAAGCATTGGTCTGCATTATTCAGACATTATTTGTTTGTACGTTATTCAATTACAACAACTGACTTCAAGCAGTCTGTATTTACCTTACGGTTTTCAACCTTTTTATTACACACTGACTAAGAGGGTGCCCACTAGCAAATTAAACCCCACCCATCCTGTGAGTAGAGTAATTAAGTCTGGATGGCTTAGAGAAATGTCTGGTTCCCAATTCTCTTATAAGCAGAAGCACCAATGTCCTCTGTAGAAGAAAGCTATGTATATTTTACTTGCAGTTAAATAGTTTGAAGCGGACAATCAAAAACCACCACAGTGGTTAAACAAAGCCAACTACCTTCATGCCATTACTACTCCTTCACCTCCTAAAGCTGGCCATACACTAGAGCGATTATCTGCCCGATCAACCAATTATCGGGTGATCATGCAAGCTCCCGATATTTAAATGGAGCCAATCAGTAAGCTGCATGGTTCCCTGTTCTTCAAAGCTGCTGCTGTTGTTGCATATCTATGTACAAAGCTGCTCTGACAGCTTTGAAGGTGTACTTTAAAGCTGTCAGAGCAGCATAGCACATAGATATACAGCAGTGGCTATTGCAGGGAGTAGTACAGACAGGGATCAGCCGAAACCACGCTGTGTGACGCGGGTATAGAGGGAGCAGTGTAATGAAGGGGGTATATTGGGTATAGTGGAGAGAGGGGTATAAAAGGAAACTGGGTGGGGGCATGGGGAAATGGCTAATGAGTATATGGGGGAAAGAG
>WWET01001825.1:243244-270907 GCA_011038615.1 Limnodynastes dumerilii | reverse complement strand
GAAGGAAGGGGCAGAAAGGCTTTCTGGACACACACAGGAAGGGGCAATAAGGCTTACTGAACACAAAAACAAGGGGCAGAAAGGCTGGCTGATCTGACACATAAATGGGCAGAAAGGCTGACTGTGGAGGCACACACACAAGGAAAGGAGAGATTGGATAGCTCTAGAGACACACATGGGGGGAGATTGGATGGCTTTAGAGACGCACAAGAGTGCAAGAAAGGCTGGATGGAGGTATATTTAATATGTGTAGATTTCTATACTTTATTAGTTAATTCCTCATATAGTTTTACTTTCAGAATGTTACTTAACTAGGATGTAAAATGCCCAGTAAAATGTTTTGTGTATTTGTATGTGTATTGTAGAGCGATAACTAGGATGCAATGTGTATTGTATGGTGATAACTAGGATGTAATGTGTATTGTATGGTGATAACTAGGGAGCAGTGTGTATGGTATGGCAATAGCTAGGATATATTGTCTGTATTGTATGGCGGTAACTAGAATGAAGTTGCTATTATCTTAAGTGGTCTTTATTGTATGGTGATCAGTAGTATGTTCTCTGCCTTGTATATATTTCAGTAGGATACTCACTTATTATATGGGTCACTGTAACTGAGAATTAATAGTATAATATGCTTTTCACACCGAGCTGTTGAAACAGTCTGTAGGTGTAACAGATGATACACAATTTATTTGCAAATTTCATTGATACAAGCATCCTCCGCCCATGACTTTTTGATCACGCCCATTGACTATGTGGTGGGCCCCCGTAAAAATTAGTAGATGTCCCGTTTTGAGTAACGTTAGCTATGCCTATGCAGTTATAGGATGCAGTTTGTCCTGAAACCAGCCCTTATTGTACTGAAGATTTGTAAAATGGGGATGGTGTAAAATAGGGACAGTGCAAAAATCTTAAGGTAGGAGTGAACTGCCATAACTCTGTATGAGTGAGGGGAGTGGCCTCCCCTCACCCATCCGGTTCTTATGCATGCAGCAAGGATCCAGTATTGGATCACTGCTCTGCTTGCAGTAATAACCACAGCAGTAGTGGAGGTCTGGATCCAGCCCAGTGCACGCAAGTAAAACGGTGTTTGCCAAACGATTCCCTCTCTTTTAGCTCGGCCGTTGATTCCCGAGGGTTTAGAAACGGACGGATTTATTAAGAACATAAAGCAGGGTAAATATAATAATAATAGTCAGATAGCACCAAAATCTTTCCAGTGTGTATTGTCACATAATTCTGCAGAATCCTGAGCGTAAGCAAAAGAAAAGTATCGTGCAAAAGATAGGTGCACAAGTGTCAAACAATCAATTTTATTATTCAAATAGTACAGCAAAAAAATGTTCTGTATAACAAGTAGCTACATGTGTCAGAAAAATCTGCAATAAAGGCAAGATCTGCACATTTTACAGAGATTGCCTCTCATTGAAAAAAGTGTTAATAGTAAACCTTAATCAACACATTTGAAAAGATGTCGTCTTGTGTAGCCTGCTTTAGCTGGGAAGATCAATCGTTGGGTCTGGCTATCTAATGACGGCCAAGTTGGGGGGGGGAGTGGTTTAGAAACAAACATGTTTCGTACCATTAGCGTCTTTCCAGGGGTATTTTATTGTATTGGCAGCCTACCATCAGGTTTTCTGTGAGTGTCTCTGGTCCTCAAATGTAAGTATTGAAGTACATTGAAATAAAATTTGTATTATATTAGATTTTAAATGGGTTTAGAGCACTTCTCTTACATATATCTGTGTAGATGCATTTAAACAGGAGGTTAAAGCACTCGTGTAGTTTTCACTGCCTTAAAAGGCAATCATTTTATTCCACTGTCTTTTTGGATGTAGAAAATTTCGCTTAATTTCTTTGTTTTGCTGTTACACAGTTTTTTTGTGTTTTTTTACTATTGCATGTAAAAAATGTATTTATTTAAAATTCTTTATTATTTTGGGATGATTTGAAGCTGTAATATTTGATGACTGGGCTCTTAGAAGTGTGGCATGCTATGCAATTTATAGAACCATTGGAGGTCATTTGCGTTTCAAAATGTGTTTGTGGCGCTTCTCACTAGTTTGTTGCCCAGGCTGTCTGCCTTTCTATACAAAACGCACAAACATTTTGGAAGAATAGTAGTGAGAATTGGATCCTTCTTTAGAATGGTCCATTGTTTTCTGATATTTTCTACTTTTTTATGATTTGGTTATATTGTGTATAAGTTTATTAATTTAAAAAGCAAGCAAACAACTTATCCAAAGTTGCTACAGCCTCTTTCTAATCTACTAAACTGGCTTCCAGTTATGTTTGTCATGGCAACTCGAGGTATTAATGTATGCATTACTCTTCCCAGGTATATGTAAATTTTTTACTTAAGACATTTGTGCTGGATAAAGTTATTTAGGTCCAAGAAGTGTACTAAGATTGACTGACTTAAAATAAGACTTGGATATTTTTGTTATTAAAGTTAAGGTATGTGCACAACTAAGTTTTTCAGCACTAGATAGCACTCCACATAAAAGGTAATGTACATAGTGGTGCCACAATACCAAATACTTGTGTCTGCCAAACTTGTTTGTCCTCCCAGTTTGCAATAAAGAGCACGGTAAACCTCGAAACAAACTTGGTCTCATGAATGATCCAATATTTTGTACACAGAATGAATTTTCAAAGTGCAATTATTTATTCCTTTGTAAAAATAAATAAAAATATGTGATATTATAATGGGATACAGGGATATGACATCAGCAGTTACTATGAAGTATTTTGTCTGCCAAATAATCATCTGTTTTAGAACATCCAAGATATCCTCCGATATTAATGTTTTTAGAACATACGGGTGAAGTATATGGTTTATATGGGAGACATTGGGGCTGATTCAGAGTTGCACTTACACCATTTTTTAGATGAAATGTAAACCTGAGAAATACCATGTTGAATTTCTAGGTAGGCAATTTTAAATAGTGAAACCAGAATTAGAATTAAGAGGTGAAGTTCAACTTTATTTTATAGAATAAACATAAACCTCTGTAGTTTTTGAGCTCTATGTGTAAAGGTAAAGTATTTTTCCCTGCATTCAAAAGAGTTTAAATTAATGAACACCCCTTACTTTGAAAAATGGTTTAGCCGAGCTGTACACTTTTTACCCATACTCCCAAACTCTGACTCCGCCCCCTAAATGTAAATGAATTTATACCTGCCACAATTGCTCTCCCTGGGGGAACAATCTTTATTTGAAAGTTTTTTATTTTATATTTTTGGTGGAAACCAAAAAAAACTAAAAACAAAAGGTGTATATAAAAAGGGGCATAGTGTGGTTAGGTATATGAAGGTATTCTCCCCGTGATTTTTTTCTTTGTGATGCATATTAGGCCATAATATTTTAATTTTATTCTATTAGTAGGATCATAGTTAATTTAGGTATATGTGTACTGGCAGTATGAAAAACACTTTTTTTTTTTTTTTATTCTCTATACCACAACCCCTTCCCCTCCTACCATACTGACAGGTTTAAAGACAACATTATAATTCTTCTGGAGGGAGTTTCCGGTTTACATCTTATTCACAGTTAAGGTTTATATTGTTTGAGGTATGGATAATCGGATTCTTACGTTTTCTTGTTCTTGGGTAACTTCTGTGTTAATAGATTCAAAAAATCCCCCTCTGCTAAATACTGGAGTAATTACTGATTTTTGTTATAGTGTTTCTTGTATAGTGTTTCATGGTTTCTTCCTCTTCCTTTTTAAGAGAATTTTCTAACAAATTCAGAGCAAACTTAGTAAGGCGACAACGCCACATAGAGTTCAGCATGGTAATTAGCACTTGTGTATCACAGCACTGAGGTCATAGGTTCAATTCCTGGACTAGGACTTATCTGTGTGGAGTAGCGCTACATAAGTGTTAATAATAATCGCGGCAAACAAATACTCACCCATTCTGAATTTTTTTTCTTCTAAACTAAGGGGTATTCGAAATAGGGACATCCAAAAAGGAACATTCGGAAGTCAAAATTGACCGGGGACTGCAACCGGCAAGTCACCTACCTGTTTTTAAGTCTGTACCCGGCCCAATAATCCTAAAAACACGCACAAAGGAATTAACACAAAATTTACATCCAAAATAGACTCTGCTATTAAATGCTTTTTTATTAAAAGGCAGTGAAAACTAAACAAGGCTTTTACCCTTTAATCTGAACAGCTTTACTGATAAATGTAAAGAAACTCTAAACCAGTTTGAAATGACATAACTTCTACTACCATGTCATACAATGCTTCTCACTGTGTTTTAATTAGTTTTAAAATACAGCATAGAACATTGCACAATACTGATTATATATTAAAAACAAAACCACTCAGACCACTATGTGCAGCAAAGCGGATTGGCTACAAACAGAAGATAATAACCCTAACAACAACAAATTTCACCTGGAACACAGGGATAGGATGTTCTGGAACAGGTATTCCAAAACTAAAAATAAAATATATCTTGTAAAAAATAAATTAAAACACCCCCCACTATTAACGTCATCATCTCAACCTCCCCATTTACTTTATCATCATCTCCCCATTCACATCATCTTCCCCATTCTCTATCATTCCTCTATCACCTTCATCATCCCCCCCTCCCCATAATTTCTCCATCCCCTTCATTACTTTCCCCGCCTCTTCATCATCATACCATTATCTCATTATCTCCCTCTCTCCATTTATCTCCCAATTTTCATCTCCCTCTCCCCTATGTCAGTTCATTTCCATCATCTCTCCTTCCCCTCCTCTTGCGTTGTCCCCTTTCCCCATCATCTCCTCATCCTGCATTGTCCCCCTTCCCCATCATCATGTCCCCAGTGGTGCCCCATTACCTTTATTATTATTTAAGGCACTGAAAAGTGCAGAGAGCATACCTGCACTATGCTCTCCTCGGCTCCTCTATACCTGCACTATGCTCTCCTCAGCTCCTCTATACATGTGCATGACATCACACGCGTGAAGCAGGAAAATCTGTGCGCCGCCAGGAGCCGGAAGACTGTCAGACATTTAACAGCTGCTGGACTCCCGTCACGATCCACCTGCCCTTGCCGTGATACTACAATGTTTCCACGACACCCCGGTGAGAGAGCCGCGGCGCACAGTTTGGGAACCGCTGGCATAGGGCCTAAAAAGAACACCCACGGTAGCTATGGGGAGTATTAAGGTTAGGAGAAATCTCCCTGCATGGTGTGTACACAAGTAGGGGTGGGAGGGGGGGGTAACTATGTAAATTCTACAGTAAGGGTGTGTTTATGTCCTTACGCTCTAACCAGACTTCAACCATGCCCATTTTACATGGAAAAGCATGAAAATCATAAGGTAGGGACCTACTATCGTTAGCCCATAATCAACATCTTATAACTACAGAGAAAATGGTAATTGGGCGTATTAAAAAAGGAATCTACCCATGATCATAATTCTTTTCAATGGAAATCAATATTTCCATAAATTAAAAAGGACTCATACCCCTTTTACACCGAGCTATGGACCCAGGAATGTGTCAACCTGGGTCTGTTTCCCTGTGTCCGTGGTCGATACAAGGGTTATTCCTGGGATGCTCTAAGCTATGCTGCAGTATGAAAGGGGAAATCTGGGTTATTCAACCCGGGTTCCAGTAAAAGTAGCAAAACTGGGGGATGAGATTTACAGTATGCCTCTGCAGACACAGGTATAGTGTGATCGGCTATAGTGTGTAGCTGCTGTGTGAGCAGCTGCAACACGGCTAGAAGCTGTGTTTATTATTCCAAGTGTGACCCGGATTTTTTATGTGAAAGGGGAAACTCTGTATTATATGTTAAATAGATAGGGAAGTATATTGTGTGCTACATGCAGCTGCTACAATAATTGCCATCATTTGTATTCAGGCACAATATAGAGGTACAGAAGGTAGAAATAGACAGTCACTAGAGCATACAGTATAGAGAAGCGCATTGAACTAATGGCAGAAAATCCATGGCATTTCCTATTAATATGTATCAGCAACAGAAACAGGTTTGTTACAACATATTTCTTTTTGTTTTGGTTTCAATGTGTTCATTCATTCAAACGTCTTTAGCCGAGCAGTTAATACCTTTAATAGCACTGTTTATGCTGCATATTGAAACCTGCACTTCAAATCATATGAATTAAATATCACAATACTAGAAGTGTTTTGCAGTGTTGTGACATCACCCAATGCATTACGTACATAAAAAAAATCACCAACAGATTTAAAACATGAGAATTAAAGACATTGAATGTATGACAAAACATGTTGGCACATTAAACAACAAATACCAAAGCAGAACCATTTTATTATAGTAGGACTGCATTTGTGCAATCATTCTATAGGCTGCCACATAACCGCAAGACCATCAAAATTGGCTAGACACACAACCATTTATTTATCTTTCATGGGATCTGTTACCATTTCAGATTGTGAAAAAAAAAACCATACACTCACACACATATCACATCATAGCTACCCAAACTTACCATAAAATAATTTTTTTAAGTTAAATATAATTGGTTTTCAAACATTTCAAATACATAATAAGCTTCTAAGTCCTGCACGACAGAGAAGAGCAAACAGCATTTATAAATGGGTATTTGTTTTTTCCTTGGTTACTTAAAGAGTTAATGTATGTCCTGCACATCTTCAGGCGTAAACAAGACCATATGGCAATGCACATCCAATTACAGTAGCTCCCCAGGAAATCAGACATGATGTGTCACCAGCACAGCAGGTTTTCGCAAATCTTTTATTCTCTCCCACCAATTTAATTGATGAAATGTAATCTTGTGTCCCCCCCATTTTTGGGAGGTCTGCTCTTGCAATCAATATTATCAAAGTTACTGTTTTGAATATAAAAATGAATTAAAACAGCCTTTTTTCTCTCTGTAGGGACAGAATACCTGCTGCCATCTCTGCAATCTCCAACCAGTCCTGTGCAAAAATCTTGCATTTGTGCTGCAATCAAGACTTAAACTGACCATACACTAGAGTGATTAGGGGCCTGCTCTTGCAATTATTGTGTTATCAGCCGAATTATCGTTCGCCGATCATCCAATAATCAATGAACGATTATTTGATGTTTTGACATGTTTGATTTCAAATCGGGCCAAAGCATGTAGTGTATATAGCATTTGGGCATTTCATGATAATCTGGAAATTTTTGCCGATAAAATGCTGGTGACATTAGTACGGGAAATGAAAATGTGATTTTTTTAGGGACGATAAAAGTAGATGGGAAATTATATATTTTTTTCACATTTTCTGACAATTACCCACTTAAAATAGTGTAGTGTATGGCGCCAATATGGTTTGGAACTAATGCCGATTTTCGGGGCTTTCATGAGATTTTCGATAATCGCTCTAGCGCATGGACAGCTTTAATGGATAGTAAAGCCATCTGCAAAATAAAATGGGGTATTGTGGAAGAAAGTCGGTGGGTGTCGCCACCGCAAATGGGGTATTATTAAAGTGGAGACAGCCAAAAGCTAATTTTCATCTGCCCTATTGCGGAAAGAGAGCCGTTTTCAAATGATGATTTTTTTTTATCGTAATAGAAGGGGAGGGATGGTGTCAGGGTGCAAAGAGGGAGGTCTTTGGGTTAGGGTAATAGAAAGGGAGGGTTAGGGTAAGGATAAGGGTTAAACTTATACTTTCCCTTCGGCACAGCTTCTTCTGTCAGTGTATCGATTGCTTTAATCTGGTCAACTAATAAACACTGTGAGCATAGCCAACTTTACACTAAAATTTTCATATCAAGTCATCTACAGAAACTAATTTTGGAGATATATACTTAAAGGGGTGTGTTTCACCACTGTGGCTCCGAACTGGCTGGGAATTCAATTGATCCACGGACCACCGAAGACAGAGCTTTGAACGACAAGTCTTAATTTTACCCCCCCAACCCTTTCCTTAATCCTCCCCTGCCAACCCTTCCCTGTAGCCTAAACCTAAGACTCACCTGCCTGTAGCCTAACCCAAAGATTCCCTTCCCCACAGGCTGACCCTATCCCTCCCCTTCTATTACCCTAACCCCCCTTACCCAGATCCTAACCTAAGCAAAAATGACTTGCAAAACTTGTAGGTAAATATGCTGATCGGCATTCTTACCCAATCTAAAAAAATGTCACCTGTTTTCAGCTGTCTTTACTTGTAAAAGACAGCATTTGTGGCGGCGACATGTACTGTACTTAATGTCACCTTAGAATACATGGAATTTCATTATACGCTTAGTTTGCATATAAGGATTCAGAGCAATTGGAATTATAACTTCCTACAGTATTCTAGCATTCAGGCATTGCATTAGTGAATTACCTGAACGATGGGGGAAATAGACCAGGTTTTCAATGTCCTAGACTTACACAGGGCAGTATAAACCATTTTTCCCTCCTTAGAACATTTATGATACAAGGTATTTTGAGCACTGCAGCTAAGCTGCTGGCACCAGTTCATTGGAAGTACCATTTATTTATTCCCCCCCCCAACAATGCCACATGTTTAAAAGACTGCACTCAGGATGTGATGCCCTGACCTGCAACACTCGCAAACATTACACTATTTTCCAGTAAATCTGTTTCAAAGTGTTCCCATAAGCCTGTGATGGGATGATATGCATGCCAATAAGGATGGCTCTATGCAGGAAAAGGAAGGGGAATCATTGCAATGAAGATTAGGACACAAATCGCAAACATTAGGAGCTCCCAAAAATCCAATCAAACAATACAATGCTTTATGTTTTATGACTAGAGCATCGTTGAACAGTACACACTGGTAGGAGGTCAAAGTTGACTTATCGAGCAATAACAGAAATCACCTGAAAAAACTCCAATATCTACATAGCTTAATACCAGGACATACCCCACATCTTTTAATATCATCACTATTCACAGCAAGTCAAAAGAAGCACAGTTGGGAGCTATAATTTTAATACATTTTATATGACCAAAATCAGACTTAACACATACAGAGCAAAGATAGTTGTATATAGGACTTGCTCATACAGTTTTCCTCCTCCTAACATCACTATATGGACAGCTAATCACCCTTCATTCTTCTAGAAAAGACTGATGTCTAAAGCTGGGTACACATTGCAGTTTTTTCACACGATAATCGTTCCAATCAAACGATTACACGACCGATTCACACAATATCGTGTAATCGCTTTTATGATCATTTAAAGAGATTTTATACACAGCTTGATTTGCCAGATGAACGATGCACCAGCAGAAAATCATGGGAGCCTGTCGTTACAAAAATCCTTAAAGAAATTGGATTGTGTGAAACAAAGTGTAGTGTGTAGCCAGCTTTAATGTTCATAATAGCTCAGGTCTTAAGGCCCTTGACTTGCTTTCATCATGGTATGAGTTCAAATCCCCATTAGTACTAAACCGAACAGCTCCTATATTCTAAATATATATGGCGAGCCCTGACCTACACATAACAAGGACCTGTAAACTTATACCTTATAGTGCAGGATTGTTTCCCATGGGACTAAAGGACTTTTCTTATAAACATCTTTCTGCCACAAGAAATAAGTTTGTCACACGTTCATTCATTCTGAATTTGGCAACATGCCAGCATAGACAGCATATATTCAGTGTCAATGAGATCACACAAATACTCTGCTATTAGGCCATGCCCAAATACACTGTATTGTGAGAG
This sequence comes from Limnodynastes dumerilii, assembly GCA_011038615.1. Taxonomy (NCBI): domain Eukaryota; kingdom Metazoa; phylum Chordata; class Amphibia; order Anura; family Limnodynastidae; genus Limnodynastes; species Limnodynastes dumerilii. The sequence continues at coordinate 261,241 of WWET01001825.1, read as the reverse complement.
GATTACCACATTGTAATAAAAATGACAAAAGATCTCTGGGAGAAGATACAGAGATTATGTGGTAATGAGTAATGCTCTGAACAATTCAATAGCACCAGAGAAAACTAAGTTTATTTATTTATATTTTTTGAATGCTGACAATGCTTAATGGTTACCACACCAACACCCCCTGCCCATCCCAGTGGTGAATGGATTATGCAGGAATTATTAATGATCCAATTAATTGGCAAAAGAATTTATGAATAATAATTTCAGGTCAATCATATACGGTGTAGTCAGCTACAATCATTTCCTTAATACTTACATTGAAGACAAAGTTGTGTAAAGTCAGCCACAGTCTAAGTAATATTTCCAGACCAACACAATGCTCTTCTTGCCAGGAACATTCCATATTGGTCATACACATAACTGGGGCTGAATGCCCTCGTACAGCACAAAGCATATGATCCTTGTCCCATAGTATTTTTTGGACAATTTTGTCGGTGTTCCCACAAATCAGTCCACGCTACACATTATACAATATAAGAACATTGAATGAATGGCCTAAATATAATATGAAGTGTGGAAAGCTTTAGACTGTTGCTACAGCTCAAGGAAACCTCAAATGTGAGAGTAGAAACAGGTAAAAACCTCATTTAAATGACGTTTTCTCCATTATTAACTATATGGAATATCTTATTTTCCAGAAAAAATATGTCTTAATGCTGTGATAACACAGCAACCTTAATCTACATTATAAAAGCATTCATGGCAAGCCACATACACATTTCTGCTATCAAGTAAAAGACTCATCACTTAAAGCAGTGCTCCTCAACCTTTTCATACCCTCGACACACCTAAACCCTTTCCCGAATTCCACAGCACACCAAAAGCAAAAACATACAAAAAAAAGCAAGAATTAAAGAGTGCATATACAGAAATTACACTTGTTTTTTATTTGATAAATTTAACATCGCAGCTAAAAACTTTTTAGAGCAGTATTGCATTGTAGGGCTTAGAAAGTACAGGTCTATGCATAAAACTTTTGAACGGATGGGTGCACACAGGGCCAGATTACCCGATAGGCATCCTAGGCGAGCGCTTAGGGCCTGGTGGGCACCCGGGGCCTGATATCTGGTCCTGGATTTAGGTGCAGCTGTTTCCGTTAACGGGCCCAAGCCAGTAATACAGCTGATGGATAGCAATATTATATAAAGGCTGCTGTAAGCATTCAGACATTTATCACAGAAACTATGGATCGCCGCTATTGGGGCAAACATCTGGACTGGGCTACATACTGTACATAATGTAAAAGACATGGACTATTTTGAAGGTATGTTGATTAGCTGACCACTATATGTGTTCTCCAGATTTATTTTTTTACTATGTTAATGGTAAATACACCACAAGAGAGACGAAAAGGTACAAAGGTCAGTCTAAGCCACCACAGACAGACAACGAGGTAAAAATTGAGTCAGGTCCAGCAATTTGGTAAATCAATCTACTAGCTTTTCCAGATCACTTGATCAGTTAATTATTGAATTACCCAGAACATAAGACTACGAGCAATCTTAATTAAGAACTACGTCCAGACATAACCATAAACCCCAGTCCTGAGATACTGTAAACATATATAGGGCATTATCATAAAGACCCATGTTTCAAGGAAACATAAATTAACCATGATGGCCAAAGCATGACCTCTTATTTGTTTCCATCTGATGAATATATGCTGTGTTGGTATTGTTCAGTGCTACCATTGAATTTGCAGAGACAGTTTGCCATGCCCCTCTCAACACAGTAATAGTACATTTAAATGTATTACCATGTATATAAGAGAAACAAGCACAGAGGGAGAAGGAAACCAATCAGTAGAGTGGGAAAAGTTTGCTAAGAAAATTTAATAAAGGTCTAATATTTTACTACAATGTTATTATGCAATAGTGCTAGGGCTTTATTATCAGCATACACACACACACACACACACACACACACCCCTCAGATATATCCTACACAATTATTCCTCCATTTACTTCAATCTAACAATTTCAGTAACCGGAAACTTAAATGAAATTGATCACCGGTTTTTATTTTGCTCCAGTCATTTCTTGATATTCATAGGTCATCATTTAAGAGACCCTTTACTTTTCTTCCATTGTACTGCAAAATATGGAGGAACTTAAACAAAACAGATACATTTGCATTTAAAAACAAACAAACAAGTACACCAATGAATAGTCTGTTGTGTAGGATTTTGTACTGCATTGGACAGTCATAATTACAAACTAAGATGCGATAACAGCTACTTTTCACCTGCTTTATACATTTTAACAGCACACATTTTGCCGTTCCAATTATAGGATGAGTACACTACTAGAGCGTTTTGGCAGTCCTGCATACATACGGTTCCATAATCTAATAACCAAATTTTTTAAAAAAAAGTGCAGTAGAAATGAACATCAATTGAATGGATACCTACTTAAAACAACATGTTTTTCCCATAAGCTTCCCTGTTGCATTTTATTTATTTTAATGTCATTATTTCTCTCAGAATTCCACTTTGCCAGAGAATGTGAATACACACCACAGAAGACATTAAGATACTCTAGTTTCAGAAATTCAGGTTATAATACACTCCCTCAGGAAGCTAAAGCTTTGGACTCCAGTAATGACATTAACTCCACAGGGTGGAACTTAACAAAATGTCAGAAATGCTGACACCCATCAGAAATAGCAAAAGAAACCAGAATTTCAAATTACATTCCTTTACACATTCCCATGCTAAAATACACTGGTCCATCAGATATGGACAATGACCAAATGGTACAAGCTTGGAAAAAAAAAAAGTTCTCTATTATTATTATTATTATTCTGAAAAGCACTGGTACTCTGTTCTTTTGTAGTAAAAAAAAAAACATGCCAAAAAAACTCAGATAATCCCCAGTTCATTATATGCCCAGACTAATGCTCCCCCAGATCTATTTATGTCTTAATGTACTGCCAGGACAAAACGAGGTCCTGTTCTGTCCCAGGTATGCACAAGGCTGGGCTTGTGTGACACACACACACACCCTCCTCCACACACACAAAAAAAATTGCGATGAAGCAACGAAAGTAAAACAAAATGTTTTCTCTTTGAGGCTAGAAAAAAAAACATGACTTCACTATATTAAATAGTTTAAATGTTTCAAGGTTTCTAGTGTTAATATATAAATAGAATATAATCTTGTAATCAAACTTAACACAATTCTGCCAGCACAGAGTCAAATTATTTTAATTATAAGAAAAACACACAGGGGCTGAAACAGAGTTTGAGAGTATAGTCAAAAGAGGTGCACTTATACAGCTCAGCTAAACCATTATGCAATATTAGGGGTGCAAATTATTTACATATTTGCATGCAGGGAAAATACTTTACTTTTGTACATAGAACTCACATACTGAATAGATTTAGGTTTAATCTGTAATTAAAGTTGAGCTAAAAAATGGCAGAACTGCACTAACATCTTTTTTTTTTAGGACCTGAGCAATACCATGCTAAACTGCAAGGGAGGTTAATTGACTGTGCAAAGAAGAGCAACTAAAATGGTCCATGGCCTTTGTAACAAATCATACCAAGAAAGGCTAGAGGAACTAAACATGTATAGCTTGGAGCAGAGAAGTGGGAGGGGGGACATGATAGCAGCTTTCATATATATCAAGGGTTGTGACCGGCTAGAGGAGGGTGGCATTTTTCAAAGGAAGAGGTGTAATAGAACACGAGGGCATGGATATAAACTGGAGGGTGGTAGGTAATAGAACACGAGGGCATGAATATAAACTGGAGGGTGGTAGATTCAAAGGAAATGTGCGGAAAAATTACTTCACTGAAGGGTGATAGATAAGTGGAATATTCTCCCATCTGAGGTGGTTGAGGCCAATACAGTAGAACAATTTAAACATGCTTGGGATAAATATAAGGGTATCCTAAATTGTAAACCAAATTGAGGGTAAATAGGGTCTAGGGTCAGTATAGGTTTAAATAAACAAATGGGCAGACTAGATGGGCCATGTGGCTCTTATCTGCCATCACTTTCTATGTCTATGTAATTTAAACTGTGAAAGCAGAATTGCTCTTTTCTTTCAGACTTTTTTTTTGGCAGACATACAGCTAATGGAGGGTACACACTGCGTCTTTTCAGCATATAATCTTTCCAATCACACAATCGAAAGACCACTTCACCAGATATCTTACCAGTGTGTACTGTCCAAAGAGCTCCTAATAGACTCAGTACACACTTTCAAAAAGCAAAAGATATCTTCCCATCATTGATCTGGAATATTGAGCTGCAAAACATCAAATCAAGAGATCACAGACGGTATCATAAGATTTTTTAGCATCTTTGGATATTACACACTGGTAAAATATCTTTTGATTTTGTGATTGGAAAGATTATCAGTTGATCCAGAGTTTGAGAGTAAAGGCAAAACAGGCACAAGTGTACCGCTCAGCTAAATCAAGCTTTTGCATGCAGGGAAAATACTTAACTTTTGCACATAGAACTCACATACTGCATAACTATATTTATTCTATAAAATAGAGCTGAGCTAAGAAACTTCTCCTCCCAATTCTAATAAATACACTTGAATTTGTTTTTTTTGTTTTTTTTTCATTTTTGCTTAGTCAGTATTTAAGGTGGTGATAATGAATTTGTGTAAACCATTAAAGTCATTCAGATAATTTTAATGGGTGGGCAAAAATAAAGCAATTTTCATGTAACAAAATATTAAATATTTTGTGTTTCTGTGCAACATTATCTGAAGGATGACAAGCTAGTCACATCATTGTAAAAATACAAGACTTGAGACAAGAGAAAGGGCAGATCCAGGGCTGCACTTTTTTCGGCGAAAATGCAGACCTGAGCAAAAGCATGTTGCAATGTGAGGGGTGCAAATATATTTAAATTATTTTGCATGCAGGGAAAATACTTTGCTTTTGCACATAGAACTCACATACTACTACAGCATGGCTTTATGTTTAATCTGTAAATAAGAGTATAGCTAGGAAACTACTCCTCTCAAATACAATTGAGTTCTTTAACATGCCATCCTCTGCAGTTCAGCATGGTTTGGTTCAGGTATGCACTTGCACCTGTTTTAACCTTACTCCTAAACTCTAGATTAGCCCCCTAACATCACAATTAACAGCTCTTAGGGTACATTGCTAAGGACTAGGAATCACTAAACACTTAGGGATGTAATAAATTTGGACCGGATCCAGACTGCAAGTTGCCCTCTAGACGTTAAGTTGGACGGACAGACCCCCACATAAAGAACACGTGCGTGGGGTCTGGATCCGGTCCTTTATGATAAATCTATAAATTAGAGTTGAGCTAGGAAACTTCACCTCTCAATTCTAAATTTTGCTTTTTAAATCTGCCTCCCCTTTAAATGGTATTTCTCAGGTCTACACTAAAACCTAAAAAGGTGCAATTGCAGCACTGGATCTGGCCCTTGATTTAGTCTATAAAAAGTACTGCTTTTTCTGTATACAAGAGATTAAAGATATATTAATCCAGGCATAGAAATAGATTGACATTTAATTCCATAAAAGAACGTGAGATTTATATACTCAAACCAAAGATCCAGTGTTTGAGCACAATACAAATAATCCTTTTCGTAAAGGATAGGGCCCAGACCTTCTGAAACAGATTATAAAAATAGCTGGCACTGCCAATGTTTTATGTGGATCACTGCAGATCAGGCAGTCATGCAGAACACATACCTGGTATCTCTGATTGACCTATGTTCTTTGTGTTTGCTTTTTCGTTTTAGAGGTATTGGAATGCACAGATCATAAAAAGCAATCAGCACACAAAGCAGCAGAGTGAAACCAAGAATGAGTAATCCCTTTAAGTTGGGCCAGGAAGTCAACATAACAAATCACCTTGTAAGGACACTTTATTAGAAAACACATGGGTTAGACCCAACCCCAGTGCAATCAGTAAGGATATGATTCATGGAATAGAGATCCCTAGGGCCACAAATGCTACCCTTGAAGTAGTCAAATGTGCCCCTTAAGCTGGGTACACACTAGAAGTTTTTTGTAACAATCCGATATTGATATTGTAATTAGCCACAATTCTGCATCTGATCTTTGTACTGTCCAGACAGAATCTATTCTCCACAGGAACGTTCAGTACTTAACAGTACAAAGAAAGAAACAGACATTAACATTGTTCATCTTGAAAATAAGAAGCTCCCAAAAATCAAAGCCAACGGTGACAGTAAAGTATATCCAGACTTTGAAGATAAGAAATCTGGTGGAAATTGTATACCTAATCTTTTCCCTACCTCATAGATCTTTAAGCACCTTTCTCTGCAAAACCTGACTACTGCTCAAACTGTGTGCTGTCTACCTCATTATTTCCCACCAGGGCCCTCCACCTACCTCTAACAGTCTCCTTCGCTGTCCTTAATAGTGCCACTGGTAACCCATCTCTCCCAATCTCCTCTTTACCAGGTTGACACCCATGTTGCTCCCCTTCCTCACCTCACTGCCCACATGACCATGCTAATCACTTTATATTACAAAGTTCATATTTTTCATCTGCATGCCTTAACCAAGCATTTGATACACTGCAGATACCTTGTGGTGCCTTATAATCAATAACAACCCAAACGAAACAATGTTGCATTTCAGAGGGAGTCCAAACAATAACCCTCTGCATGCAGGGAGAATATACTGCTTTTGTTTATTGCACACAGATGCTGACCAGTTTTAATCTTAAACTTCAATTTAGACTTGGGTAAGGAACAACTCAATTCAACTTGAATACCGATTGAAATGGATGAAACAAGCCTCCTCTGCTGTAACATTCAACCTGCCTTTTCTCCTATTTTCAAACTCTGGGTCTGGTTCAGTGTGCTTGGTCTGCCTATGCCCCTATGTTTAGACAGATCTTCAAAACATATCAACTTAAGTAGACTAGTAGGTATAAATTCTGACAACTGCTGAATTTTCCTGTTTTACCAACCATCAGTGACTTTTCCTCTACTAGCCTTTCTGACCAGCAATAAAACACGTCTTAAGAGACTAGTTATCATAATTGACTATAAAATCATTGTTATTCAACGACAAACAATTGCAACCAAATTGGAACAAGCAGCAGCATATACATATGAAAATACCATTTTTAAGTTGCTATATTGGCTGTAAACAGACCCTCCAATATGATCATTAAGTAGAAAAACAGATGTCACTCTCACCTGGTTTTAATGAATTCGCTCATGTCCGAATAAACATTTCTCCGTTCAACAAAGGAGATCACCATAGTAACTGACAGTTGGAAGCTCATGGAATAGGTCATGTTGGAGGATCTGCTGTAACTATTTTGCCACCTAACACTTCCATGTCATAATCTTCATAAGCTTACATGTTGTGTTATAGGGGAGACCTTAATAGAGGACACAGCATTGAAAACATAGACCCAGATTCAGATATGCACTGCCTCGGTGCTTTGATACCAGCAGCATCCTAACTACCGTGTGGGTGAAGATAGGCAATTAACCTTCCTCATACAAAGTTACAATTGCAGAGCCTTAAGATCTCCACACAATCCCAACAGAGGGGAGGGAAACTGAGCAACAAAATAAATATCTCACTATAAGAGCAGACGCAGACCTGTAACAATCCAATAAAGCCAGCATGCATGCAGCGCTAATTAATTCGCTATTCTAACTGGAAGAATGTTACAGTGTCCTAAAATATGCAATTTTTCATCAGTTTTGTTAGAACAGAGAATATAGCACTGAAAATTGATTATAATGACTATCTACAACATAATTAACCTGTACAAAGCAATAAACCAAGACTTTCAAAGTCGATTGTTATAGATGTTAGCATTTAGTCAATGGTAATCTGTGTTTTTGCTTCAGAACTCTGCACTGTTGTATGAAAGTATAATTGTATTCTAATTTATAATCTACAAAAAAGCTCAGGAAAAAGAGTTTTTCTGCTATATTTGGTGGTTGTAGGTTTTAAATCGAAAACAAAGATCTATGTAAGAATAAAAGTCATCATCTAGAATAGAAAAAAAAGTTATTATATAGGCCTGAGGAAGATGGGACAACCTAGAACACTGCTTACTTGTGTTTCTATTGTCCAAAGAAATAACTATTTCACAGAACATAGATGTGATTAAACTAGTGTCTACAATGTTTCCCAACTACCCCCCAACAAGAAACATTTTCCGAATTCCCTTATTCAAGCACTGTTTAGAATTTTTTACTGGTATAATAATTATGAGAATTCTATAAATCTATGGTGTACTCCAATTTAAATATATCAATAGTCCCAACATTTAAATCCTTCCCAAAAGAAAATACTTATTTTAAATCCTGAGTTTAAGGTTGTACGTCTACATTAAGGGGCTAATAAATACATTTTTAGGATATTTTTTTTTCCAGTTTCAGACATAAAGTTGATCCTGTATAATAATATATTTCAAATAGATTGAATATGTCATGAAGACATTTAAAGATGGTAAAACCCTACACCAAGTTTTTATTTATAGGTTTCCATTTATTTATAGTTGTGATTGCTGCATCATTTGATATAATATAACTATATCCCCATATCAGTGATACTCGCCCAAAACAGCAAGTGGGAGCAATAGCAATGAAAGGTCAGGTTTTGTTTTCTATTCTTATACCAAACAGATAAAAGGCATCGAAACTGTCATATAAAGCTTTAAACTATCAGGGATTTACACCAAGATAGCCATGTTACCACAACACATCCATAGAATCACTTTTTCACTGATTTACAGAGTAAACTTCCTCATGCCCAAACTCTGCACGCTTTTCATACATCTTTGTATTATCCATGAGTGTACAAACAGGGAAGTCTACAAGTGGCAGCATGCCCTGAGAGAGATGAAAGGCAGCAGTGCCAGTCACAGTGTGCGGGGATGGGAAAGGCAAAGAAGGTCCCACCTCAGTGCTTACCCTTTAAAAAACGCCTTGACGCGGACCTGATGGGAGTGATCTACCGGCTGGGACATGGTGCTGTCCCTCTGTGTCGGCATGTCCTCAGAAGCGGCGCTTACAGTGCCCGGTGGGCGTCTCTCGCACACTGCCGGGCGGCTGATCGCAATCCCCGCGGCCTCAGTCGTACCTTCCTCCCCTTTACAGTCGCTAGCCCTGAGTATTCGCAGACCGTACCACCAAGCACATATCCGGGGGAGGGAACAGCCAGCCTCTCTGTCGGGTTAGTTAAAGAGAGGCAGTCTCAGAGCGGCGCATTGCATCACCACTGCCACACTGTAATGCAACAATACACCCACGGGAAAGGCCACATTCTATACATCCTGTATCATCACAGCCACAACACGCCCACGGGTAAGGCCATAACCTGGGAAATAAACACCTTGTATCATTATCACTATAATACTCCCACGTTTCAAAAGGAAAGCTACATTCTATATCATCCTCGTCACACTATATACACCCACAGCCCAATAGGAAAGCCCATACATGCTGTTTACTCTAATACAACAATCAGTGTATTAGATAAATAACTAGGTGTGCCAATAGGGGCGGCCGCCCAGGGCGCAAAGCTTAAGAGGGGTTACCAGTAAGTTAATATTTAAGTTTAAATTACTTTAGTATTCACGATCAGAGGGTGACATTTTTCCTTTTTGCCCCTGTCGCTAAACGTTTCTAGCTATGGCTCTGTCATATATTAAAGGCGTTATTTTAAAATGAACCAACAATTTCAGTTGAATAATAATATGTTCACAATAGAGCTCACGTTAAATAGTATTATTTTGTAATACAGGAGAACAATTATAATTTACTACACATAAAAAGTTTGGGGCAGTGCAGCAACAATGTTTTAGTAGTTTAAAATACAAAGTTGTGATTTACTGCAACCAGTTTGATTACTATTGTGCCCTGCTCAGGGCTGGTGCTAGATCTCTGGGAACCCTAGACAAAATTTGGAATCCCTCCATTCCTGCAAAACTACCCCCATTTTTTTTTAAAATCCTGAGGCTATTGCAGCGGAGTGGGTAGGGTGTCTCTACAGCCCTGCTCCTCATTGCAGTGCTACAGCATTGTGCCTGTGTTACAAGGTAACTGTGCCCCTCCATGCTGCCCCTTCTAGGCTCAGCACCCTAGGCAGCTGTCTAATCTTATTAACAAAAAACTTCAACCCTCGCCAGACTAGCGCTCCTATTTTCAACTGCAGCTTAGGATAATTCAGGGTCTGCTACTTGACCCTCCCTTATTCTTAGGGCCAGATTTACTAAGCTGTGGGTTTGGAAAAGTTGAGATGTTGCCCACAACAACCAATTAGATTCTAGCTGACATTCTTTAGTATGTAATAGGAAAGTGAGAGCTAGAATCTGTTTGGTTGCTATGGGCAACATATTTGGAATCCCTCCATTCCTGCAAAACTACCCCCATTTTTTTTAAAATCCTGAGGCTGTGCCCCTCCATGCTGCCCCTTCTAGGCTCAGCACCCTAGGCAGCTGTCTAATCTTATTAACAAAAAACTTCAACCCTCTCCAGACTAGCGCTCCTATTTTCAACTGCAGCTTAGGATAACTCAGGGTCTGCTACTTGACCCTCCCTTATTCTTAGGGCCATATTTACTAAGCTGTGGGTTTGGAAAAGTTGAGATGTTGCCCACAACAACCAATCAGATTCTAGCTGACATTCTTTAGTATGTAATAGGAAAGTGAGAGCTAGAATCTGTTTGGTTGCTATGGGCAACATCTCCACTTTTCCAAACCCGCAGCTTAGTAAATCTGGCCCTTAGTGTAAATTAGACAGAAAAATTAAATAAAAATAACAGATATCACATCAAGCGCTGTCAAATTCATGGGAAACATTACAGTAACGTCTTCAGAATGAATAATTGAAAATCAGTAAAGAATGAAAAAAATTAGACGAAAAAAAAAATTACGAAATTAATAAAATAAAACAATAAAAATATCTAAAAAATAAATATAAAAAACTCTGATTAGTTTTATTCATCAGCAGGACCATGAGATATCCACTGAGATATTTGACAATCCTTTGTCTTGTCACACATGCAGGTTATGCCATATCTTATGTCACATAATGCACATAAGTCATTATTTCTGCCTTTATTTCAGGAAGGCAAAGCAGCCTATCTATTTGATAGATGGCAGCGGAAGGGAATCCACAATATTCACAATATAGGTAATTTTGCTCAAGCAAAAGAAAAATATAGCATTCTATCTTATTTCCTTACAGGCACTATGTGGTGAAAACAGTTGCACACTATATGTTGATGACTGGATTAACCCACTTGATAAATTGTTGAGTCAATCAACCCCTAAATATAATTGGCCAGATCCTAAGCTAAGCATGTATTTACGCTAGCCGATGATTTAAAATCGCCCATTTGTATTTACTACGCATGTGTGCGGCAAATGTTACGTCACATAACTCCTAATGTACGTACCATCTGCGTAAATATGAACACAAGGGTAGGGGCATCAATACGACACACGTAATTACGCTTTGGAGGTCGGAGGGAGACAGTGTGGGCCGGGTTTGGCCATCACGTATATAAATCCATTACGTACGTCAGTACTTACGCTAGGAAAAGTTAAGGTAGGGTTTGGGCAGAGTAAAACAGCCAAGGAACGTACAAGTGAGGGAGTGCATAGCGTAAATACACTACACGTTGTAACGTAACTAGCCCTTAGGTCTGGATCTACCCCAATGATATAACAATACATTATTGTATCTTAAGAGAGGTGACGGACCACAATAGCATTAGGACTCATCAGCAGAATTGGATGTCCCAACTTCCGGAAAGTAAAAAGGCTATACACTGCTCGTAAATGTATAAAATCTAATCAATATATAGAATTGTACAACATTTTTCATTATTCATATTATTCGCTGCAACGCTTGTATGTGATGGGAAACAGAAATTTCTGTTTGTGTCCAAAATGCAGAATGGTAGTGCAAGTGTATCATTGCCTATGGGAATGCCCCATGGTAAAAGGATCATCTACCCTTAGCATCAGAATGGGCTCTTTTCAGGATGTTGGTGCCATGACAAAGGGTAATTAGCAGTATTAGTAGTGTAAAACTACTTATGTTTGTTAGTGCTGCAGCAAAAAAAGTTATTCTCCAATCCTGGATGTCCTCTGTGCAACCCAGCATGCAATTATGCCTAGGAAAATAGTTTTTCCATTGACTGCTGGGAAGGATATAGAACTGCCTTCGCTCCAGTTATTCAAAGAAGAATTAGAGAATCCCTCCCTAATACATAAAGGATGTTTAGATATTTGATGAACAGCGCATCCTTGTTCTGTTGTTCGTACAGCAGAGAAACTGCAATTCAAACGAAATTCCTATAATTCGTATAAAGTTTGTTCAAATACAATATGCCATGTATTATAAGAATAAAATACCAAAAATAGCATTCCTAACAATTAATGTCTACATTAATTCTCTGACACAGAACAAAGAATGCATGGACACGACCTTGGTTACACGATAGACAGAGGGTTGTAGTAAATGGAATCCATTCAGGGGATGGTAATGTAACCAGTGGAATACCCCAGGATTCTGTACTTGGACCAGTGCTATTTAATATCTTTATAGGTGATATTGACTGTTGTATCAAGGGGAAAATATGCCCTTTTGCAGATGACACAAAGATATGTAACAGGGTAGACACACCAGGAGGGGTACAGAAAATGAGGGATGGTCTAGGAAGACTGGAGGAATGGTCAAGAGTGTGGCAACTGCAGTTTAATGCCAAAAACAGCTAAATCATGTACTTGGGGCACAAAAACCCAAAAGTTCAATATGTCATTAATGGCACAACATTAAAAACTTCGGAGGAGGATAGGTATCTAGGAGTTATTATTTAATGTGACTAAAAGGTATCAAAGCAATGTAACAAAGCAATGAGAAAGATAAGTCAGATACTTGGTTGCATAGAGAGAGAAATTAGTAACAGAAAGAGAGAAGTAGTGATGCCTCTTTATAGATCGTTGGTACGACCTCACCTAGAATACTTTGCTCAGTTCTGGAGGCCATATCTAAATTCAAAGACTGTGCAAAGAAGAGCAACTAAAATGTTCCATGGCCTGTGTCACAAAACATACCAAGAAAGGCTAGAGGAACTAAACATGTGTAGCTTGGAGCAGAGAAGGGAGAGGGGGATATGATCACAGTTTTCAAATATCAAGGGTTGTGACCGGCTAGAGGATTTTTAGAGGAAGAGGTGTAATAGAACACGAGGGCATGAACATAAATTGGAGGGTGGTAGATTCAGAGGAAATGTGTGGAAAAATTACTTCACTGAAAGGTTTATAGATAAGTGTAATAGCCTCCCATCTGAGATGGCTGAGGCTAACCCAGTAGAACAGTTTAAACATGCTTGGGATAGCTATAAGGATATCCTAAATTTCAAACTAAATTGTGGGTAAATAGGGTCTAGGGTCAGTATAGTTTTAAATAAACAACTGGGCAGACTGAAGAGGCCATGTGGCTCTTATCTGCCATCACTTTCTATGTTTAAAGAAGGGGGGCTAATCCAGAGTTTCAGAATAAGGGCAGAATAAGTGTATACTTGGGCAGAACAATGTTGCACTGTAAGGGAAGGTAAATTTAAACTGTAAAACAGTATTCAGAGTTCAGAATTGGAGTTTCTTATAGAACTTTAGAGTATAAGAATACTTTGTTAAAAAATTAACTATATTTCCTGCATGCAAACTAGTGAAAAGTTCATTTGCACCCTCACTAACAACATGGTTTTGCTGAAGTGTACACTTGCATCTGTTCTGCCTTTAAAAAAAAAAAAAAAAAAGGTGTACATGCACTTCTTGATCAGTCCCCTGGTGTATAGTCATCCAGAAATAGGCATCACTAATATGCTCATAGAATCATAATAGAAAATAACCATTTCTTTATATAAACATCATTGAGGAATTCATTCCAGGCTCTTCTCAAAAATTAGTTTATAAGGTTGTTTGCTTCAAAATAAGGAAGGACTAGATCCCAAGAGCCCCGAACACAGTGGTGAATCCCTGTTTTATCTACGCATCTGTGTGACTACTTGGGAGATCACATCACTCGCAGAGTTCTAAAAACTATAATAAAATATTTCCAATCCATCCCAACTTAAAATGGCATCCAATCTGAAGTAAGGACAGGACTGGATTAACCACACACAAAGCAGCCCCAGGCACAAAAGCACACAGAGAGCTCCCCAAGGTGACTTAAAGAGGGGCTTCCAGAAGAGCCACCTCCCCTTTTAGTCACTCTGCCCCATCTGATCTCATAGATTCTGGTTGCATCAGATAACAGATGCAGCTGCGTCCATTCACCTAACAGTATATTGTTTGAAGAATAGGAAACCAAATATTTCATATACAAATCTCCTATCATGATAAAGAATACCTAAATCTACTATTTGTTATTGTAGAAACGGCATCTGGTGTTCATATAATAAGGGGCATCTAGGCCCTTCTATACAAATATATCAAATGAAGAGTTCCCAGAACGTGGTACATATAAACACTCTTCAAGGACAATTTTAAAACTACTTATAGTGGTCTTTTCCAAAGTGAAAGTTCATCTTTCAACACAGTTTCTGGTATTGAAGGTGTAGTTTTAAACTTCACTATCTTCCTGATAGTAAACCTTCTCTCAAGCTATTATTGCAACATAAAAGAACCAAGACATAAAAAGAAATACAGAAATTGCCTTTGTACGTTATGTTAAAACTGTTAATCTGTGAATATACTACCATTTACTTAATAAATGTGTCTTGTTCTGTTAGCTTATAATAAGGAGATATTCCCTCCTCCTCCTAAGTGGCACATCCTTCAGGGTTTCACAGCCGTGGTTCCCTTACGTGGAGACATACATACACATTTTCCAATAAATTGGTGTTCCATTTATTAAACATTTTGCTCTTAAGATGTGTCCAGGCAATAAAGGAAAAACAACCAAGATGATATGTTATTAAAAAAAAGTGGGGTCCAAAAAACACCTAATGCAATTTCGTACTAATATTATTAAACCTGCAGCCAACTTCAACAAAGAAGAAAACTGTTAATTTAATTTAAAATTCAAATAATTTAAATAAAACCAGTTTTTTCACCTATCAAACTTACTCACGATGGGCCGTATTCACACCTAAGAAGCTTCTGCTTCTTAGGTGCGTATATTTAGAAAATGACCTACTACGCATGCATGTAAACTGGGCAAGCAGATGTAATGCTCATCAGGGGGCATGGAAGTTCTCTGTTCCAAGCTTTTGTATATTTTGGAGAAAAACTTAAACCTACAGTAATCCCTCACATTACCATCCAGTAAGAGTGTATTTTTTAAGTGTTACTGAGTTAAGACCTGGGGCTAGATTAACTAAACTGCGGAAACGTAAAAGTGGATAAGTTGCTCGTAGCAGCCAATCAGATTCTAGCTCTTATTTTCCTATCACATACTAGAGAATGTTAGCTAGAATCTGATTGGTTGCTATGGGCAACATCACTCCTTTTCCACAGTTTAGGAAATCTACCCCTTGGAGTGAAATCTAGATTGTGTATGAGGGGTAAGGGGGCTGAATATGAAGAGGAAATATCAGTTCTATGCTGAAAGTATCATCAACAATCTAGTGTGGGACCAATGGTAGGGTGTCAAATTCAAAGAATGCTGGGTAGCCATGGGAGGATATGAAGTGAAGTGGGGAAGAAATGGTTTTCTAAGGCAATCCACACTTAGGGATACTTGGTATAGACCACTCCACCACGCTACCCAGCTGGGCCACCATCAGTGAAAGACAGCTGGGACTATTGTATTACGCATGCGTAGTAGGTCATTTCTTAAAAGACCATTTTTAAGAAGCACCAGCTTCTTAAGCTTGAATATGGTCCTGAGTTCTCCATCTCAGTGCTGACAAAAATGTGACCAGCGGTATTTTGTTGTGTGTCCCATGTGACTGCGGTTGTACATATGATCGGGCATGCATGTGATTTGGGGGACTTTGTAGGGTCATTTTAACAGCATTGTAAGCCCTGGGAAAGGCAATGCACAGGGGCCCCTTCAGGACTTTACAGGAATAAAAATATAACCAAAACTTTTAAACATAAGCTTTGAAAAACACAAATATTTTAACATATAAATGATATTTCATCACATTGTGCCCTCCTGCATCACACTGACCCTTCATCACACTGCCCCATCATCACACTGCTGCGCCTTCATTATCACAATTTTTCTTCTTTGTCATCACACTGTGCCCTCCTTCACACTTCCCCTTCTTGTGTGTCTCTAGAGCCATCCAAACTCCTCTTGGAGTCCAGGCAGCTCTTCTGTCCCTCCTTGTAAGTCTAGCCAGCCTTCTGCCCCCTCCTTGTATGTCCAGCCATCCTTCTATTACCTCCTTATGTATGTCCAGTCAGCCTTCTGTTCTCTCATTATGTATGCCCATCTAGCCTTCTGTCTCCTCATTATGTATTTCCAGTCAGCCTTATGTCCCTGTCAGGATAATGTCAAATATCTTGTGTAAAAATTAATATCAGGATATAGAGTGACCTTCATTTGGCCAGGATCTCCTTTTGTTTTATGGCACTAGCTTGAAGGTAGCGGGGCAGAACAAGTTATGGCTCCTGTCAGGTAATGGCCCTGTCGTAACCGGATCAGGATATTGGGGTATTTATATAAGCCAGATCTCTGAAGAAAGATCCCTCTAGAAACAGACCTGTCACTTGTCACAAAAGTGGGGGCTGTTGGAGAGGAGCAGTTTTTGCCTTTAAAAAGTGTAGTATACTGTAGATACATAAATTTGTTCACTTCATTGGATCTTTGAAGGAAGGAAGTGTTCCCCATAAGTATTCTGCTAATCCCAGACAGGAAAATCTTTGTGTAAGTCTTTCTGTGTTTTCCCCTTTTTATTTTTTAAGAAACTGTTTTGCATGTTGTATGTTTATTTTGTTATTTTTTATAAATAAGCATTTAGTTCATGACTCTGAGTTCTTATGGATTCAAGTGTCAGACCAGCTTGGTTATTAAACGCTACTTAATGGTAACAGAAGGGTATAACAAGATATACAGTGGCAAACGCAGGATTTTAAAAGGGGGGTTTCCAATATGTGTAATACATGTGGGGTATATTAGCATATCTCCTAACATTTTGGAGCCCGAAAACGGGACAAATAAGCCCTGCCCTGTTCAAGCTCTGCTCCCGCCCAACCCCCACTGTGAACGTGTGGAATTAGACTCTAATGCAGCAGAGCTTGAAGTACTAAAATTGTAAAGAATTAATATGATGTTAAAAAAACATATAATACCGATAATATGGTTGTACTGTCTGACTGCCAAAATGTCTAAGACGTCCATTAACGTTCTTTGTGAAAGCAGGAAGTTTATAATGTAGATTTAAAAATAATAAAAATAAAATAAATCTACATTAAGGAATTGCGTTGTTTTTGGGGTAGATCCAGAACTACGTCTGTCTTCCATAGACGGCCGTAATACAATGAACAATAGCAATCGATACGTAGATTGCGTATATGCAGTCTTTTAGACCACATATACGCAATCTACATATCGTAACGATACGCAGATTACATACAATAGCTACTACGCATGCGCAGTGGGTGTTGTTAATTGAATTACGGCAGTCTATGGAAGACGGACGTAGTTCTGGATCCGGCCCATTGTCTGTAATAAGTCCTGTTTTTGATATTTAAAAGTCATTTATAATTTACTTCTTTTACACAGTATACAATGAATTAGTAGAGCACATTACACAATCTACCAGAGCTTATGTCAGTGTATAAGCACTGTTGAATATGTTGTGGCACATTTACCATCCCCCACCTACTTTCCTATTGCAGCACAGGCCAGGACCATCATCCTCCATGACAGTCTACTCCACATGGTCACTAGCAGCCACGAAGCCACACCCCTTTTCTACTTTTTTTCACATTTTAACATTTTAAAAAATTTTTTTAATCTAGACAACCAGAACCC
>WWET01001825.1:187315-214385 GCA_011038615.1 Limnodynastes dumerilii | reverse complement strand
AAGCATAGCGGATACCTGACAAAGCATGATGGGAAGTGTAGTTTCACAACACCTGGAGTGTCATCACTGATCTAGAAGATGGTGTAAGGAAAGGAAGTGAGTGAGGCAAGTATAGACAAGTCTTTCAAGCAGGTTTGAAGCTGGGAAATGGGCCGATAATTTGAGGGAAAATTTGGGTCAGAGTTTTGTTTTTTTAGAATTGGAGTAATCAGTGCGTGCTTGAATAAAGAGGGGAAGATACCAGTGTTCAGAGAGAGATTGCAGATTGTAGTTATGGTTGGAATAAGCACAGAGGATAGGCATCGACTGACTTGTGAGGGTACAGGATCAAGAGGACAGGTAGTAGTGTAGGAAGAGGAGAATAGAGCAGATACTTCCTCTTCATTTGTGAGATGGAATGATGACATAATGCCAGAGGGTGGAGGAAGCGTGTTGGATAATAGCTTAGTAGATGAGGTGTGGGAGGATAATACTGGTGCATTAATTTTAAAGAATCTTCGCTAATTCCAGTAAATGGAAACTTAATCATTTATTCTAAGTATGAAAAACTTCTGCATACTAGATAGGGAACTTTTATGGCATGATCCAGGCATACTTACAAAATGTCCTTCATTTTAAACTTACATGAAAATGCAGGAAAAAAACTTATTATATCAACTCTTAATTCCTCCTATCTAATACAAATACATTTCTGGATAATTCCACCTATTATCTTTCCTCTTATTTTCTAATTTTTGAATTAATGAAACAACGGGCTGTCGGGTAAGAGCGGCCGTAAGACCGCATATACACAATCTATGTACCGAAACGATACGTAGATTACGTACATAGTTACTACACATGCGCAGTGCTAGCAATCACCATCTTATGGTCGCTCGTACCTGACGGCCGTAGTTCTGGATCCGGCCCAATGTCTTTTATCACATTTTTGATTAATTAATTCGGCTTAATGACATAAACCAGTATAGTGAAAAGAAGATCCAGGGCAGACCATTTTTTAATAGTTGGAGTAGTAATATATGCAAGTAATCATCTGCAGTTCAATGAACATTAGAATCAGTTTGACCTCAAGGGAGTATACCTAATTCAGGTTGGGAGATTGAGATTAAAGCAAAAAAGGAATAAAAAAAAATTTGGCCATTGCAATAAATAATCACTAGTATTGCAGAAATGTATGGTTCGCCATAGATTTGTATTTAGCTTACATTTGCCCAAGAGCAAAGAGAGTTAAACGCTTATCTAAAGAAGTACACCCCCTGTATAATGCCATTTACAAGCCAGAGAAAGATTAAATATGATTAAACAAATACAAAACCTTCATAGGCCTGGCTGCCCTGTAGTTTTGGACATTATTTTTTAAAAATAAATAAATTCAATTGTCAGGGAAGATGAGAAAAAGTGAGAAATTCTTCTATTCCCATCTATAAGACAAAACCTTCATAGGCCTGGCTGCCCTGTAGTTTTGGACATTATTTTTTAAAAATAAATAAATTCAATTGTCAGGGAAGATGAGAAAAAGTGCGACCTTCTTCTATTCCTATCTATAAGAAAAATTATTATAAAATACACTTCTATGAGGTGCGTATTAAAATCCTCAAAGTTAATTTGCGAAAAAGCCACCGCAGTCAAACTTTGCAGTCAATTGAATTGGGCCTTTAGATGCAGAACCATTAACTTAGAAAACACAAATAACACTGTACATTCTTAACTGTAGGGCTTTGGCCCGATAACCAGTTGATAGAATAAAACAATACATTTTTTTAATTCTAAAAAAATAAACTATACATATATTGGATATAACAACAGCTTCAATGAATGTTTTGTATGGATTTAGATGTGTAACAGGAATTAGAGGAGGAAGAAAGAAGCTGTTCATCGGTGCCAACCTCAGCAGCAACCAAATGTGGAGTTAAATGCCCTCGCCACTCACCAGCTGATAGTCACACGGCCAAATGACGCATGCGCAGCGACACCTAGTGACGGAGCCAGAAAATGGCGGAAGCTCAGTGAGTGAGTGGGTGACTAAGTAAGTGAGTGAGTGAGCGAGCGAGCAGGCGAGATGCAGATGTGGGCGGAGGGAGGACGGGACAGTGAACACTGGGTGGCTTCGGGTTATTAGGTCGTAATGGGCGGCGCATTGAATCGGGTGCAGATATGACCCATTATTGGGGTGAAGGGATAGAATGAGGACAGGTGACGTTACTACATGGCGTCATATACCGAAATACCAGGGAATCAATATAGAGCCATGGAACGTAATGAGTTTTTGCTACGTAGGTCACAATTGCATTGCATTATTTTATAATAACTACTCCTTCGCACAAAAAAGCAGCTATAAATAAAATGTGCCATTATCAATGCTTTATCCTTTCTATCCTCCTAACTCAAATATATATATAGATATATAGATATAGATATATATATATACATACATACATACAGCAGTGTAGTTCTGGAAAGCAGCTGTGCGCAGTGTTTAAATGGACTATTTCCTTCCTTCATATTTTAGTGCATGTGAAATACAGGGTTATTCTATACTGTAGCCAGTTATCTTGGCAAAATGCTAAAATATAGAGATGCTTGAAAGGTTTAAATGTAAAGTTATGGCTGATAAGCTATTGTAAAAATGCTAGTCCCAGCATGACCTCCAGCTAAGTTATAAAACTAAATTAGTAGATGGACCTTTTTAATGACTGAATAGTTACTCTGTATTATTTTTTTATATTGTATACATGAGGTGTATTACAGATGACACAATTTTGGAAAGAAACAGCATAGTGTTACTGAGGGTGAGAAGAATATTGGGACAAAAGGTGAATTATATATATTAGTGTTTGGACATAAACGTGAAAGAAAAGAACTGGATGTACTATAGCTTTATAATTGAGGAAATTACATCACTGCTATCAATTTCGAACTTGTTTCTTTATATGTTGGGATTCCATTACAGACTCATTGAACTATATCTTTTTATGTGTGGAAGTATAAAGGTGTATTGGTATTTGCACAGGTAGTGACCCTTGCAATATATTTTCACTAGCATAGTGTTACTGTCAACTATATACAGAGAGCAAAAGAAAAGTTTTTAATCCCCTTTTGGCAAAAGATAGGACCTCTTTTCTTTATAGTTATGTATCTGGAAATTGTAAATCAAATAACCACTTATTTGCAGCACTTAATATTAGACTTTATATGCTAATTCCATTTATCAGCAGTCCTAATAGTCTGAGTGATTTAAATTTATGTAATGGTTATAAGACTGCAGACAATACTATATAACAGAAATTGGTGAATGCAGACACTTTGAAGCTTTAATAACTTAATTTGTTTTCATTAACAAATTTATCAGTAATAGAAAATTGTTTTTTTTCTTTACTATAAATAGCTATGAATGAGCTTAGTAATGTTTTTTTTCTTGGCTTGTTTCTGCAGTATAATTTTATATAATGCAGTCTTATGATATGACCAATAAAATAAACCTCAAAACAAAGTAATATGGTGCATAATGTAAGCAGAATATTTGGAAAGCCTATCTGAACACTTTTTCACTATAATACCTTTGCCTCCTCTTCTATCCTTTGCCAATGCGTGACTTGGGGTGATATCTAATTAGATTTGACTGCTCTGATTCCTGTCTATTAAATTGCTGCCGCATGCAAAAAACTTAAGGTGTTCCTCTGGAACATCTTCAGTTTTAGGCTACTACATTATTTGTGGCTTCACCTTATCCCAGGCTGCAAGGCCAAAATTAATTTTACTCATGGGATCAGATTTACTATACTGCGGGAAAGGAAAAGTGGAGATGTTGCCCATAGCAACCAATCAGATTCCAGTTGACATTTTTCTAGTATGTAATAGTAAAAGTGAGGGCTAAATTCTGATTGGTTGCTATGGCCAACATCTCCACTTTTCCTTTCCCACAGCTTAGTAAATCTAGCCCATGCTAATTCTATTTAATTCTAAATTACAGAAATGTTTCTTTTACTAGCTATCTAAAAATGGGAATATATTTTGCTATCTAGCCTTTTAAATTTTCTCTGCATTGTCCTAAACCAGATGCACTCTATACAAGTATTGAGCAAAATCACTGATTGGCTCGATAATTGTATAACGTGTGTTCTGGACTGATTTGTTAGAATGCTTACTATATACTATCATATACTATCATCAGTCAGTGCAGAGTTGATTCAAACAATGGTTTGTGGATCCTATTTAAACACTGGGCAGTGAGTTCATGCTGCACAATTTCCCTGGCTATCAGACTGTTTTGTCAGGTAATTGTATTATCATGCTAATCTGTATCCATAGTCCTTAATTTGGACAGTATGCAATATTTTACCCTGTGAAGTAAGAGCCAGCCTGACAGAAAATAAAAATGGTGGTGGCCCAAGATTCTCTCACACCTTACCTCAACACAGTTATTTGCTGACTGGCGTGAGTGGAATGGTGGAGTCCATCATTGTTTGGCAATAACAGTATTAAAAGCCTTTTTACACTTCCTCTAAATCATCTTTTATTGTAATCATCATGAAAAATAATATGACCAGTTTAAGTTCTGCTGTTCACTTGAATACAAAGCAGGGCACTCAACTGAGATTGCATACCTTTAGAAATTTAGTAATAATTATTTTCACTTGTTATTACTTGC
Source organism: Limnodynastes dumerilii (assembly GCA_011038615.1). Classification (NCBI taxonomy): domain Eukaryota; kingdom Metazoa; phylum Chordata; class Amphibia; order Anura; family Limnodynastidae; genus Limnodynastes; species Limnodynastes dumerilii. The sequence goes on along the minus strand of WWET01001825.1, from coordinate 209,737 downwards.
ATTTGTATCTAAAATAATCTTAAGAATGAAGAGTGCTCTACTTTATTTTTAAACTTGTGTTTCTTTTTTATTGTTCCTTAAAAGACAGATTTAATTATTCATTTGGAGCAATGGAGAATGATCATAATGCATCAAGATCTTCAGCATCCCCTACAACCAGTACCTCTGTATCCCATCCTCCTCCAATATCTGTGTACAGCTCAGACCGCCATGCTGTGCAGGTATGTCAGTATCCATGAATTAGAATTATATTCTAAGTATCTAAATAAGTCTGTTGTTTGTTATATTAGCAGTGTCCCCATGTCTCTGAAAGGATTAGGGTGCAATGTATTTCTTGATAATGCCAAATTTGTGACTATACTTATATGTTAGCTCTCCCTGCATTTTCTGATCAGTGCTACTGAAAATCAGGGGAGAAGTGGAGCTAAGCACTAAGCTTTACTAACCTGAGCTGGTGGAACCATAGTTGTTCCTGACTGCCCCAGATTATTTGGTACCTTTTGACTTTGTACTATATTTCTGCTCCCCAGCAACCTGGCTGCTGCTGCTATACCCCTATCACTATCCAAATCATAATCTGTCCTGCAGCTATACTTATCCTGTATAAAGTATGTGTCTCTCCCTCTCTCTTTCTCTCTCTCTCTCTCTCTCTCTCTATATATATATATATATATACATATATAAATATACGGTATATTGAATTTTACTTATCTTACCTATCAAAGTTTTCGTACTTGCACCTTGCCTGTGCTGGATAGCTGACAGATGTTGACAGTAGAGAAGCATCTGCATAGCTTTTTTATGGGATGACCAGAGAGGCCCCTGTGCACCTGTGCAGTGAAACTCCTGGGACTCCAGCAGCGTGATGTTAATATTGACAGTGTTCTGCTTGTAGCTCCTCTCCAAGCTGTGTCAGTGGGTGGGTAGGTGAAAGGGTTGCTGACTGACCTCCTTGGTTTCAAGGTTCCAAGTGGTAACCTCATCATATAAATATATAGCTTTGATTCCTTAATAGATTGATGAATAACAAAGTAGTTTCCCTTAAAGTATTAATAAGTAACAATTGGCCTATAAGTCACAGATTTGCATTGCTTCCTCTTAATGGCAAGACAGCTCAAACAGCATGCAGTTGTTTGCTAGGCAGTCTGAAGCCATTCTTATACTAAATTTGGACATTTGTAGGTGATTGGTTAAAAGATCAAAATTATATCTAGCCCCAAATTATTGTGAGATGCATAATATGAGGGTCATCCATGTAAATAGGTCAAATTAAAGGACTGTCTCTTTTTATTAGTCCTGTAATATGTTACGTAGACCAGACAGATGAAACACTTATATTTATCAGCATTTTGTGTTTCTGTGTTTGTAGAATAGGAACTTGAAGTTGCTGCTTTTCTTGCGAGTTAATTGTATTCTTTGTGATATAACTTTTTTAAACAGTATAGTGAATTGCGCTGGCTTTTTCCCAGTTTATGCCAGACATGTGGAACGTTTTCTAATTGGAATGCATATTCTATTGTAATATACATTTTGTAGATTCTATTGCAAGAATGCCTATAATTTAGCAAATGTCTAAGTCCAGGGAGCTGGACTCTGGCTGTTAAAATTTCAGACTTCACGCAACCATTAATGTAGGCGGCAATCACTGCTGGAGTGTTTTGCTGTGGTCAAATATTTAATATATACAGTAGAAATAATCATTTTTGTATAATTTTTTAGAACCATTATAATATATTATTTTAGTGGAGTCACATTACCATTGAAGTGCTTCATAACCATCTTACCAGTATACAATACAGTGTCCTGCTCAATGTATTTGTCCACGTAGCTGCACTGAGCTTGTCTGCATTGTGCCTCTACGCTACAAGTCGCACTTGATTAACAACCAGAGTTATCATTGCTTGTGCCTTTGGATCGCATGCAGCCTGTCACAGTTTCTGGTTTGCTTGGATCAGGTCCAGAATGTTCAACTAAACAAAAAAATTTAATTTCTTCTGCAATATAAATATGTTCTTTTTCTTTAAGGTTTAATTCCTCTTGTGGGCAGGGGATGTATGTTTTCCTTCAGTTTTTTACACCATATGCAAACTTTGCATGCAGGATTCATGCAGAATATATTTGAATTTATTACTGCACACAGATCGTGAAAAGCTTTACATTCACACTGTTATTTAGACTTGGTCTAGGAAACGCCACCTCTCAACTCTAATATTGTATGCAATAGATTCAATATGACTCTCCTGAAATCAACATGGTTTTGCCCAGGAGTAACTTTCCTCTCTTATTTTCAAACTCTGAATCAGGTCCACTGTGAGGTACTTTATATGGAACTTGCAAATCTTGCACTTGTTATCAATATTAAGTCTCTTGCCTTTGCCCCAATTTTTGCAAATGTTTTTAATATTGACAATTTTATTTATGATAATAATATTGACAAGATACACTAAAGATGGCTGTATACTAGAAAGCAGGGCTTCTAAAACCTGTCCTCAGGAACCCCTAACAGTGCATGTTTTCCAGATCTCCTCCTAATCACAAGTGATATAATGCAACCTGTGGATCTATTCACATATGTCAGTCAGTAATGAATACACCTGTGCTCCAGCAAGGAGAAACCTGGAAAATATACACCGTTCGGCGTCCCTGAGGACAGGTTTAAGGTTTTAGCTCTAGTGTGTGTTCAGGGTGGATTTCTAAAACACCCAATACTTATTGCAGAAATGCTATGGTTTGATTATTTTATTGTTTGTCTCTCTAAGCTATTATCAGCAACAAGCTCCTGCGGGAGGGGGAAGACTTAGGGTTAGGCTGCGGGGGGGACTTAGGTTTAGGCTGTGGGGGGAGGGCTTAGGGTTTGGTTCAGGAGCAGGTTGGGGGAAACTCACCTTTCAGAGCACTGTGTTCGGTGCTCCGTGGATTGATTGCTATGCCTCATCGAGGCATAAGCAATCAATATCTCAGCCTGTTCGAAACTGGCTGGGAGCGAATGGCCTTTTCAAAATAGGGCCGTTTGCTATGGGGACCCACACATATTGAGTAGTGTGTGGTCATTTTCAATTATGAAAGCTATACCTTCACCTCCTGGCTGGAGCTTCTCATCTCTCTGGCTGCATAATTGCTGGAAAGTACAGCAGTAATAAAGTAATGAAAGCTCTGCATTCTGCAAGAGATAAAAACAAAATTAAAGTTGCTCAGATCAATTAATGGGCTAATTTAAATAGGTGCAGGAAAGACAGGGTTAACCTGCTAGTAATAGAAAGAAAGAAATGAAAATGCCCCAGCAACACTGCCATTAACCAGTAACAGACTATACCATTCTATCTGTAACATAAAATGCAGAAAGGTCTGTTACACATATTTGCAAATATATGATAAGCCACCAGCCACTATCAGGAGCCTTCTGCTTATGATGAGAGTCCCAATGGTGGGTCATATATACATTTTTTTAAATTGAGAGCTGCAGGGCTCCTATTACTATATTACTGCTATACATTCCAGCAATTATGGAGGCAGGCAGTGAAGGTGCCACACACTACTGACTGGAGTTTTTACAGCCATCAAATTAGCTAGCTGAAAAGATTGATCGGTGGCATGTGCATCCAACCATTGCAGAGAGTCACAGGAGGCCCATGCACCAGTCAGCTGCAAGGGACACCTGTTCGTCTCTGCAGCCCCTCCCACTTCAGACAGATTATCGGCAGGAGAGATGTGAGATGTTGATATAATAATTGCTCTAGTGCAGGGGTTCTCAACCAGTGGTACTAGTATATTTAGGGGAAAATGGCATATGTAGAAAATGAACCTTAAAATCACTGCAAAAATATGTAAAGAACAACAAAATCCCTAAAAATATATTTATGGGTCATGGGTGTATGTCTACATGATATGCAAAGTGGTACTTTATATGAATAATGGGCAACTGGTACTCCCCAAAGGTTGAGAACTGCTTCTCTTATGCCCAGCTTTAGCACAATTTAGGCATGTTCATGGCATTGTACACTAGGTGGTGCTATTGAACAATGTAACAGAATATATTTATTTATTAACAGGTTTTTGTACAATGTAACAAAGAATATATTTATTAATTTATTTATTAACAGGTTTTTATATAGTGCTATCCGATTACGTAGTGCTTTACAGAGAATATTTCACATTAACATCATTGCGTGCTCCATTGGAGCTACATTCTAAGTTCCATAATACAGGCATACACACAGACTAGGGCTAATTTATTTAGCAAGGAACAAAAGAGAGGTCTGGTGCTCCAAACATGCATTATATAACACTATGTGTCAGCACATACATAAAAAGGAGGTTTAGGTCACAATATAGCTATATTGGGTTAAGCTCACCTGCCCATCGTCAAGGCACCTCCTGTAGGTGAGTCCCCATTAATCTGCTATATATGTACTCAGGAGGTCTGTATTAAGAAACTCCTACTATTTGAACAGTGTGCAAGTAGCCATTTTGTGGGAGGGGTCAAACTCCCAAAGTGAAACTAGCAAAGTAACAAAAAAACACACAGGCCGCGCTTCTAATTCAATATATGAAATGTGTGCAAGTGTATATATAAATGTAGTGGTGCAGCCAAGGACAAACGCTGGGCAGGTGAGCTTAACCCAATATAGCTATATTGTGAGCTAAACCTCCTTTTTATGTATGTGCTGACACATAGTGTTATATAATGTATGTTTGTAGCACCAGACCTTTCTATTGTGCCTTGTAGTTGCACAGCGGTCATTTTGGTCCTTGGCTGCACCACTACATTTCTGTATACACATTTCATATATCTCATTTATTTAGCAGCCAATAAACATACCATCATGTTTTTGGAGTGAGGAAACCGGACACCCATAAGAAACCCACGCAGACACGGGTAGAACACACATTCTTATTTGATAAATGACACTACACAATATTGCAAAGGAAAATTAGCATACCTGACAATCTGATAGCAATTCTTTCCAAATCCACAAATTTTGGTGACTGCATTTATTTTTCTGTTAATAGAGAGGGTCGGATCCAAACTTAAATGCGAAAGGAACACACCCTTCTATTTAAAAGTGGATTATACAAATTATGGGGTCGATCCAGACGTGAACCTAATTTTTGCTCTGGATCTGTTCGCCATTGTGGTCTTTTTCTGTCATAGTCAAGTACATAGTATTTAAAAACCTGTTCCTGGTTATCCAGAGTTACAGAATTATTCTAGTTTTCTGTGTAATATTTTTGTTAGTTGACCAAGAAAATGATAAAAAATAAGTAAGTAAATCAAACCAGGAAGTGCACTATACAGTAATCTCAGTTCAGCATCTTTAGTTTGTTTTTGTTCCCTGTATAACGTATTTCAATATGGCATCCATTTAATCTGACAGTTTTCAGTATGAGTTTGGTCTAATTGTGGGAGGTTTTTAGCAGTAAAAACGGATCCTGATTTGGTAGGATCCTGTTAGCAGACCTCTGGCTGCAGAGGTCCACTGTAGGATCACTGGGCGTAGTGTTCTCCCCTCTGGCTTGTGCTTTTCCTTGTGCAGGACCCTACATTAACATTTATACATAGGTCCCATTTTAGCCTAGACCTTACTGTACAGTTTAAGTACCTTCCACCATGCGGGCAGGCATTAAGCATGCCACCTTCTCCCATCCCCTTGCTGGAACCAGCTTCCAGCATGGATATCTGGATCTTCAGAATCCAGATCCATGCTGGGAGCTCTTTTTGTGCACATGCGCACATATAGTATTAAATCTGGACTGTAGTTATTCATACTATTTCTTTAGTAAGGTTGTGAATACGTTATCCACTGGGAGGGTCCCATGCAGATATATTTAAATCTATTGCCTGTATTATTTGTTTAGTTTCTTACCTTATTAGTATTATATTTTTTTCATGGATGTGTAGGTTATCCAACAGGCATTGAATCGTCCTCCCAGCTCAGCAGCCCAGTATCTTCAGCAGATGTATGCGGCTCAACAACAACACCTAATGCTGCAGACCGCAGCTATGCAGCAGCAGCACCTCAGTCTGGCCTCCGTGCAGCAGGTACTTTCTTTATCTACTTTTCAGCCAGTGTAGACAGGTGGAAAATCTGGTGTAGATCTACTGCCCTTGTAGTCAAGTGCTTCATACACATTAATGGATATATTGTATAAAAAATACCTGGTATAATAGTCGGGTACAATTGTACTGTGTGTATGAAGTATATTACATACGATATAGGAACTTCCTGTACGTCACATCAGATATGAAGCATTTTCGTTGTGGTTTATTAATATGATGTCCATAGGCTTCTGTCTACTTTTCTACTCTGCATCTTCTACCTGAAATATTGGTTTGTTTGTTTACTGGATACAATGAGTGTTGTATCTTATCTTTAATACAACAGAGTGCTTATTATATATACATACATATGCAGCAATAGATGAATAAAGTGATGCTTTTAGCGCTGTTGCTAGATTGTCTTGCTCTCCATGTCTTTGCTAATAAACCAGAAAGAATATAGTAAACAATTGTGGCAGGTCCACCTATCTAAAATAGCTCAAACACATACATAAAATACCAACTAAATAAACCAACTTTTCCTAAAGCAAAAAAAGATGAGATCTATACACAGCTGTAACAGTTTCCACTCTTTTTGGAAGGCTTTCCCAAGATTTTGGAGTGTTTCTGTGGGAATTTATACCCATTCATTCTGTAGAGCATTTATGATGTCAGGCACTGCTGTTGGAGGAGATGGCCTGGCTCGTTCAGGTTATCCCAAAGGTGCTCGATGGGGTTGAGGTCAGGGCTCTGTGTGCGCCAGTTCAGTTCTTCCACACCAAAGTCATCAAATCATGTCTTTACAGTTGACATAATGCAGTCAGGCAGGTAATGTTCTCCTGGAATCCGCCAAACCCAGACTCGCCCATCTTACTGTCAAATAGAGAAGCGTGATTCATCACTGCACAGAACTCGTTTCCACTGCTCCACAGTCCAGTGTCAATGTGTTTTACACCACTTCATCCGATGCTTGTCATTGGACTTGGTGATGTGAGGCTTGCATGCAGCTGCTCAGGCATGGAAACCCATTCTATCCAGCTCTCGCTGCACAGTTTTTGTGCTTACATTAATGCCAGTGGAAGCTCAGAACTCTTTAGCTATGGAATCAGTAGAGCATTGGTGACTTTTATGCACCTTGCACCTTAGCTGTTGACCCAGCTTTGTGATTTTCGTGGTCTGCTTCGTGGCTGATTTGCTGTTGTTCCTAAATGCTTTCACTTTCTAATGATATCACTTACAGTTGACCGTGGAAAATCCAGCAGGGATGAAATGTCATGAAGCGTCTTATTGGAAAGGTGACATCCTATCACAGGACCATGCTTGAAGTCACTGAGCTCTTCAGAATTATCCATTTTGTATCACAAATGATTGCAAATGGAGACTGCATGGCTAGGTGCTTGATTTTATATACCCGTGGCAACCAGTCTGATTGATACACCAGAAATCAATATTTAATAGGTGTGGCCAAATACATTTGTCCATATAATGTATGTCCACTAGTATTAAAAGTAACTGGAAATATAAACACAAGTACATTTTTCCTAAGTAAACTGTTATTTTACAGGAAGTGAAGACAGTTCATCACCTGAAAAGTAGCATTATACATGGGCCATACTAATGAATTCATAAATACTAACTGCAAAGCAGACAGATGAGCTGCAGGGGACACTCCCACCCTTATGAACATGACTACTGTAATTATGTATGTCTAGGGATTTGGTTCCTTAGATACTGGCACCTGAACTGTCTAAGCACTGTTTTCTGGATGTTGCATCTAAACAAAATTGTCAGACCTATGAAAAGGGATCCATGTACACCATAAAACATTGCTAGTTGTTACAGATGAGCAATTTTAAATATACAAACCCTCAACCTATAATCTTTGAAACCTAGAGTCTCTGGACCTGATTCACAATTAAGAATCGATGGCTTTTTAGATGTGTAAATTTAAGAAGGGATATACAGAGCATGTGTAGTAACTTTATGTATGCAATTTACACTGGATTGAAGAACAGGACAGCTCTAAATCACCATAACAAACCTATTTCTTCGTAGTGACTTAAGAATAAAAGGGCGTGCCGGGAAAAATTAAGAACAAAGATAAGTAGAGTGGGTGGAGGAGGCCTTTTTAATGGGTACTTCTGGGTTTGGTAAGGTAAAAAAATTCTTAGTTAGCCGCCATACGCATACAGCTATGAACCTAAACATTTTCTAACTTTAAAATTGATTTGACAGAATTTGAAGAAAGTATTTATGCTCAGTCTTTACATGTTCCCCATGAGTGTAGCCACTTTTATTCCCTGCCTCTAATCTTAGTTGGAGGAATGTGCCAGATGTCATGTTTAATAAATATGTAGCCACTTTGATTCAAGGACTTAATTCAAGTGATTTTTGTTATTAAAAAAAGCCTTAGTTTTTGGTGGTAATGTGAAAGGTACCAGAGTTCTCTTCCTAGGTCTAATGACACCCTCTTGTCCCCCCTCTGCTACCCTTTTACCCAATCCCCACCTGGTGGCTCCCTCTCAACCTCCAAGCTTGACACCTCGCATTTTGCCTTGCGTTCTGTGCTTGCTTCACTTTATTGTTTTTCTGTGATATCTTTATAGTCATATTGTATTTATTATGTACTATGCTGTCCATCCCTACCCTGTATGTCTGTGCTGTATTTTGTTGTATTTTGTACGGCGCTGCGGACACCTTGTGGTGCCTTATAAATAAACGATGATAATAATAATAATAATAATTAACCAGAACCACAAGGGGAGGCAGATTTTAACTGTGAAAACAGAATTAAAATTAAGAGGGGACATTTTCATCTATGCAATATTTGAGTTCCATGAGCAAAAGTAATGTATTACCCTGTATGCAAAAGAATGAATTACCATCACTCACATTTGGACTCAGTATCTGATGAACTGAATTAGTAACCTCAATCGCCAAGGGGAAAATTGACTATCAAACCAGAGCAATTTGGGACTGTTTTAAAGAGTGGGAGTTAAACAGACCCAGGGAGTATCCAGTTGAAATGTGAAAATCATGGTGAAAAGATGAAACAGTGTTATGTATTAAGCTAGTCATGAATTCCATAGAGGCAATGTACGACAGCCTGTTTATAGTCAATAAAGGTTAAAGCATTACTCTTTTCTATTCTCTATATATTTGGAGTTTGTCTGCAGTGCATATGTGGATTAAAAGCGTTCTAGCAGGTTTAATAAGGTGGTTGAAAGGTTTTCACAGAAGAATTACTAGGGGACACTCCCACCATATATGTAGGTAGGATCCTCTCTGACCACAATTTCTCCAACTTAACTCGGAAGACTGGGGAAAAAGACAGTTATCTTTGAAGGGAGACAGGTATCACCTGGTGTAGACCTTGAAGGCGTTTTTGCAAATAGATGTGTTAGTTGATACCTTCACTGTAGATTGACATGATTGACCATCGCTCCTCGCAAGCACAAATCCCTAGAAATTGGAAGAATCCTATTACTTCTACCTATCCTATCAGCAAACTGCAGGGTCTGTCAGTGATTTTATCAAATCCTTCATCCAAGTAATATATCAGTTGTAAAATGTCAGGGTAGAGAAGATAGGAGAGCTTCTGAAGAGTTAGCGCTGGTAGCGTAAACACTGGCTTATGAGAGGACAACCATAATAGGTGTAACATCTTATGAAGAGCATACTGTGTTGTTTAAAAGACTAATTATATATTCCATGGACACATTAAACCTCAGCTTGTTAATATATGCAGACAGGGATGGAGATATTTCATTTCCCTGCAATTTGCAATTTAGCTGCATTGCATATGAAGTGCAAAAGTTTGTTTGTGTTAGTTGGTTTGACTAGAACAAAAATTATAGGGTCTTTTGGCATCTTGACCTCTATAATCCTGTAATCCTATGGGCTCTATCATTGCAAATATTTGATAACAAATTGAATCAACACTCTTCTTCTATGGGAGCCACAAGATTGCTTTCCCAGGCCAATACAAAGGGTTCGACTGGGAAAAGAGGTAGGGAGGCGAGACCAGAGAGACCACAGTAGAATGCATCATTGATATGACTCCTCTCCAGCCAGGACTTTACAAACACTATTGCTCAAAATAGGCTGTGCTTAAAATGAAGGGTGCAAGGGAGCTGGTATTTATTGCTGATGTTGTCATAGGACAGTGGTGCATAGTCCTCAAGAATATGAGTGTAGTTTATCAATACTGCCAATAACTAGGGCAGAGTGTGAGCTAAAATACACTTTATAGAAAAACTTTGATCCCATAGAAGGAATGAGGAGGAGATAGAATAGATCAGGGGTTCTCAACCCATGGTACGCGTACCACTGGTGGTACGCGTACCTCTGTGAGGTGGTACGCGGCAGGCAGTCCTCTTGCTGCAATGCTGTAATGCTGTTTAGTATAATAGAGCCAGACTTAAGCTGATTTTTACTCACTGTGTCAGTAAAGATCAGTTTAAGCCTGCAGCCTGTCACACTAAACAACATTACAGCGTCCAGGAACACGAGCAGAGGGGGCGGAGCTTCCTACTGACACTGCAGAAAGAGGATCCACAGAGCTGAAGGAAGGAAGTGTTGGAGAATGGATCAGGTAAGGTAAAAGAGGTGGAACTGGAGTGAACTGGAGGGAGATGCCAGAAGGGGGGAAATGTATAATATGTAATGTGGAGAGGGATATAAAAGAAGGGCAGAGATAAGAGTAGGTGGGGTGTAATATGTGAAGAGGCAGATAAGAGTAGGTGGGGTGTAATATGTGAAGAGGCAGATAAGAGTAGGTGGGGTGTAATATGTGAAGAGGCAGATAAGAGTAGGTGGGGTGTAATATGTGAAGAGGCAGATAAGAGTAGGTGGGGTGTAATATGTGAAGAGGCAGATAAGAGTAGGTGGGGTGTAATATGTGAAGAGGCAGATAAGAGTAGGTGGGGTGTAATATGTGAAGAGGCAGATAAGAGTAGGTGGGGTGTAATATGTGAAGAGGCAGATAAGAGTAGGTGGGGTGTAATATGTGAAGAGGCAGATAAGAGTAGGTGGGGTGTAATATGTGAAGAGGCAGATAAGAGTAGGTGGGGTGTAATATGTGAAGAGGCAGATAAGAGTAGGTGGGGTGTAATATGTGAAGAGGCAGATAAGAGTAGGTGGGGTGTAATATGTGAAGAGGCAGATAAGAGTAGGTGGGGTGTAATATGTGAAGAGGCAGATAAGAGTAGGTGGGGTGTAATATGTGAAGAGGCAGATAAGAGTAGGTGGGGTGTAATATGTGAAGAGGCAGATAAGAGTAGGTGGGGTGTAATATGTGAAGAGGCAGATAAGAGTAGGTGGGGTGTAATATGTGAAGAGGCAGATAAGAGTAGGTGGGGTGTAATATGTGAAGAGGCAGATAAGAGTAGGTGGGGTGTAATATGTGAAGAGGCAGATAAGAGTAGGTGGGGTGTAATATGTGAAGAGGCAGATAAGAGTAGGTGGGGTGTAATATGTGAAGAGGCAGATGAGAGTAGGTAGGGTGTAATATGTGGAGAGGGAGATGAGAGTAGGGGGTTGTAATATGTGAAGAGGGAGATAAGAGTAGGTGGGGTGTAATATGTGAAGAGGCAGATGAGAGTAGGTAGGGTGTAATATGTGGAGAGGGAGATGAGAGTAGGGGGTTGTAATATGTGAAGAGGGAGATAAGAGTAGGTGGGGTGTAATATGTGAAGAGGCAGATGAGAGTAGGTAGGGTGTAATATGTGGAGAGGGAGATGAGAGTAGGGGGTTGTAATATGTGAAGAGGGAGATAAGAGTAGGGGGGTGTATTATGTGGAGAGGGAGATAAGAGCATTAAGGGAAGTATAATTTGTAGAGGGGGATGTAACAGAGGGGGGGGGATGGTGTAATGTGTGGAGAGGGATAGAAGAGTAGGGGGGTGTAATGTGTGTTGTGGGATATAAGAGTAGGGGGTGTAATATGTGAAGAGGAAGATAAGAGTAGGGGTATAATATGTGGAGAGGGAGATAAGAACATTAGGGGAGGTATAATTTGTAGATAGGGATGTAACAGAGGGGTGGGTGGATGGTGTAATGTGTGGAGAGGGATGTAACAGGAGTCTAATACATCATATGGGGAAAGGTATAATATTTCCAGGAGAAGTGTAATATGTAATTTGGGGAGTAGGATGTATCTGAATGGGGGAGGTATAATAAATAATATGAGAAGAGGAAAATTACATCTTGAGCCTAAAATTATCCTGAACTGAACCTTACATATAAATATTACGCTATTGTTATATTTTTTTTTTAAAGTTAAATATTTTGGACTCAGTAAATGAATCATTTTTGCAAAGTGGTACTTCACCTGGTTCCTTAGCGGGTAAGTGGTACTCAACAAAAAAAGGTTGAGAACCCCTGGAATAGATAGAATGAGTGAGGAGTGTGGTATGGTGTAAGACTCTACTGTATTCAGAAAATATCAGTGGACCAGTGTAAATATGACCATAGAGAGGACACTGCAGAGACTGGGTGGACAACCAGACAGTACCCATGGTAATGAAGCATTAACCCGCTATGAAGCAGACATGGGGGTACATTTATCAGGGTTTTGTCCTTTAGCAAATGCAGCAAACACAAAATCGCCGCAAAAATTCGCCAGAAATGGCGAGTTAGACAAAAACGCCTTTAGTAAATCTCGCCCATGGAATTTTTCAAAACCACCCATTTTTATGTCCTAAAGCAATATGCAAGACAGTACATGACTTGACAGACTTAAGGAGACATAAGGCCCGGTTCAATTGACTGTGAGGATGGGAATAAGCACTAAGTGTGCCTATTCTCCTCTATTACTGTAAGTAAAATTTGCATATATTATTACGCATCTCTATGCGAGAAAAGATTAGTTGCTAGAGGCAACATCTCCACTTTTCCAAACCGGCAGCTTAGTAAATCTGGCCCTTAGATTTGAAACCATTTAATTTGTAGCCAGAGAACTTTCTGGAGAACGGGAACGCTTCTGCCTCCAGCTCTGTCCAGCTGTGCCGATCCATTCTGGAAAAGCGGCATCTGTGCATGACTACTTTCCAAAAGGGGCAGTTTTCAATCCTAATGATCGTAAAACATCCCCATCTCGTAAGTTTGGATCCAGCCCATTGTTCGCAGATAGTGATAATTTGTATACCCTCGATACCCTTAATGTTCCAAAATGCATTACAAGAACATTGTGGAGAACACTCCAGAGCTTGGTGACAATGGCAAAGATGACACTAGAAACCGTTCTGTTGCTGAATATTTCCATTTTGCTCTTTCAAGTTTGTGATTTCGTTTTTCTCTTTGTTTGTAGACAGGTTTGTCTGGTGAAAGGCGTTCTTCTTCACCTAGTGCTTCTAACCAGCATTCAAGTGTCCCACAACCACCTGTAAGTTAGAAAAGTATTATTTCAACCCTTTTTATTTGCTGTTTTCTCCATGTTTCTCCACATGTTGAAAATGAAATGCTAAATCCAGTGATGAGACTTTCATCAGATCAATGGGGTAGATCCAGATTCCCTTTCCGTTTCAACGTGTAGCGTATTTACATGATCGGAATTACTATGCACTCCCCTAGGCACTCCCCTCGGTCGTATGTTCTTTGGCCGTTATACTTTTTCCAAACCCTACCTTAACTTTTCCATGCGTAACTCCTGTCGGCCGTAACGGATGAACGTACTTAAGCAGCTAAGCACGCCCATACTGTATGATTTAAAGCCCCCAAAGCATAATTACAGCTGTTGTTTGGCTGGCACGCCCCTCTGTGTGTAGTTACGATGAAGGCTCTTATGTTCTGAGTTACGTGGCATAAAATCTGCCATGTGCATGCGCAGTAAGTACTAATGGGCACTTTTACTTTTAAAGCGTAAAAACATGGGCGGACGTAGTTCTGGATCTGCCCCAATGTTTGTAAATGGTCTATTGTTTGGCATCAATCAAAGTCTGTAGCATGTCACATATGAGTGTTGTATAACCAAAGTTGTTAAGATTTAATATTCCTATAGAAAACGCTTCTGATATTGATTTGTTTAGATAGATGGATCTATATATGCTCCACAGGAGGTTGTAGAGTGTATTATTGATAATGATAAAACCTTTTGCTCCCGCCAAGACATGACATTTGTAGTGACATTCTGCAATAGTCCACAAATGGAATAGCTCCTGATCTGCCTTTTCTGTACTAAATTATTTAAATGAGTTCCTAGCATTTCTCGTGTGGAACTAGTTTTTTTAAATAAGAAAGTGCTAAGTTCATATAAACTATTACATGATATTAGAAATGTCTTTTATTCATGTTCCTAAAAATATAATTCTACACATTAAGTTTGCAAAATAGTAGCACCCCTCTGTTTACAATTGTGCTTGGTTGCACTGTCGTAAGATTTGGCAGAGCAGCTGTGGACACTGCATTACTATTCTTCCACTAATAATACACTGCAGTGGCAGGCCAGTCAGTTTCCATGTTCCTGGCTTCATACAACTATCTGTGAGCTGCTGGGAGAGAAGTTCCCAATACTGTGGTGTTGTAAGATGTTGGTGCTGCTGGGAGCTTCTCTGCCAGAAGTTTCAGCAAGGAACAAAGAACAGAAGAAAAAGAGGCAAAAAGTCCAAATAAAGAGAGAGGAATTATATTATTTTTGGTCCTTTAGAGCCCTATGACAGGGATAAATCATTAGAAATAAAGAACTTTATCATGGGTTATATTAAATGGTTATAGTCAATACAGTGTAAATAAAATAGTACCCACAATAGGCTTTTATATCCCCCAATTATAGGGCTCTATATGATTTAGGGTCCTAATAAGGCACAGTGGCTCAGTGAGTAGCACATAAGTTCAATTCCTGGACTAGGCCTTATCTGTGTGTAGTTTATGTATGTTCTTCCCATGGCTGTGTGGGTTTCCTTTAGATACACTGGTTTCCTCCCACACTCTATAAACATTCTGGTAGGTTAATTGGCTGCTGAATAAATTAGCCCTTGTCTCTGTGGACCTGATCCAGAGACAGAAAAAACTAGAGGAAAGTTACTCCTGGGCAAAAACATGTTGATATCAGGGGACTATCTGTTTGCAGTTAGCAAAAACAAAGATATATCTCTGCATGCAAAGAATACAATTAACTTGACTGCCCTGAAATCAACATGATTCTGCCCAGGAGTAACTTTCCTCTCTTATTTTCTGTCTCTGAATCTAGTCCAGTGTGTGTCTGTGTGTGTCTGTGTTAGGGAACTTATATAATGTAGCTCTAATGGGGCAGGGACTGATGTGAATGTGAAATATTCTCTGTAAAGCGCTACATGATCTGATGGCACTATATAAAAACCTGTTACTAAATAAATAAATATAGGGTGTTATTATACAATAATTTGGTTGCAAATAAGGAGTAATACATTTTCTTGAATAATATTAGCGGTCTGCAGATGCATAGAGTATTATGAAGGCATGTGTAAAATAATAAATATAATATATTTAGTGTCCCCACTGTTTTCATAGCTCCCTGCCAACTTCTCTTAAGCATCCCCCCACACAATTTTTCCTACCTCCTCTCTTATATAATTCTCTGAATCCGCTTCTGCAGTATTTATTAGGAAATATATATGCTAGTTGCACAATTTTGTGGGCATTTCATTTAAAATCAGTGTTCTCTAGAGAATGGAGCTAATACACTTTTTTTTATTTTTCCAAGATGAATCACTCCACCTCACCACCTCCTCCCCAAATTATTAGCCGGTCACAAGCCTCTAGCACTACAAGCAGCAGTATCACCCAGAAAACAATGTTACTGAGAAGTACTTCCCCGACTCTGAGTGCAAGCCAGGCTCAGATGTATCTGCGAGCTCAGATGGTGAGTGTCTTCCTGTCATGAGTGCAAAGCTAGTGACAGCAATAATATCAAATAGATATATATTTATCTAAAGGGGAAAGAACAGAGGGTGCCTTTGGTGCAGTAAATTTGAAAATGAGTTACCATTTTGGTAGCTCCCCATAGTGTGCAACACCTTGTGAGGGTTTTTTAATATGGGTGCTGGATACAATTTCTTTTCAGGCCTTTCTGGACATCATTCTTTTTTACAGTGGTTCTTTGATTTAAACTTCCATACAGGGAGACCCCCCAAAAAGTAAAGCATATAAAAATAGACTTATTTGGTGTAGAATGTATTATAAAATAAATAGGTTATCAAATAAGCATAAATTAAAAATATTTTAAAAGCTTATCTGCAATTCTTTAAGGCCCATATTCACACTTAAGAAGCAGATGCTTCTTAGGTGCATATCCTTAGTAAAGGTTCTACTACACATGCATAGTAGTTCCTTTACACAATCTATGTACTAGTTCGGTACCTAGATTCCCTCTGTGCTCTCTTTAATGACCACAAGGGGTATTTTAAGTAGAAAGAGGTGGTGTAAAGCCGCCTTGGGGAGGGATTAAGTAGGAGTAATTGCACGGATTGCTGAGGTAGCCCTATGGCACCTAAAAACTGGATCTGTCCGCACCTAACTCAGCCGGGTCTGTGAATATGGTCCTAAGTGAGGATTCACAGCAATCTTTTGCCAGCACAAACCCATTTCGTCCTTAGTGGATAAACCTGAGGAGCTAGAATTACTGAAGAGCAGTTTAGTATTTTTCTGGTAGTTTGTAAACTGATGATTTATTCAAGGTTAAAATTCCGGTAAAAATGCCAGAATGGCTACTTTTCTAAACTGGCACTTTTTAAATAGCTGTCCCGATTTTTATAATAAAAAAAATACAAAACCGTCATATTTACTAATAAAATTGCCTAAAAATAGGGGTAGCAGTGAGTAGCAATCGCCAGGATTCTAAAAATAAAAGACACAAAGAAAAATTTGAGTATGCCTGCGGGTGTAATAGTCTAAGCAACAGCATGCCCTGTCACCTATTGTATGTGCATACATGAAAAGTAATACCCTGTTACACATACATAATTAAATCATGTGAATAACAATGTCTATGAAGAATACACCGTTTCATCCTTACCATTGTCGTCTTCTTCTGTATGGTACTTTGTAGGTCCTTTATAATCCAAGGGAGATCCAAAGTAGGTTGAACTTGATGGACTGTTGTCTTTTTTCAACCTCATCAACTATGTAATACACCGTTTCATCCTTACCATTGTCGTCTTCTTCTGTATGGTACTTTGTAGGTCCTTTATAATCCAAGGAAGGGTTGGTTTAAAATATAAAACCCAATTACAAATGCCAGAAAGGTCTTGCTAGGAAGATGGCACAACGAAAATGGCAGTAGAGCCAGGTGCCACCTATATTGGTAAGCTCTGGTTTTTTCATGCTGTCACGGCTTATAAATATAGGTGGCATCGGCAGTTTTAAAGGGTTCCTTTAGACCGCCAAATAGTAAATTTGGGCCCCTTAACCGCTCCAGATGGCAAACATAAGAGTTAGTAAATTTAGGAGTTCATCAGCGAGAGTGAGAATAGCATCAGGCTCTTTGTATCTTTTCATAGTAATATATATACTTTTCTTCTACAGCTCATTTTTACACCAGCTGCTACTGTTGCAGCTGTGCAGTCCGACATTCCAGTGATCTCATCAACTACATCTTCAGCTCCTTGTCGGTCATCAGCTTCTCAGGTGAGCAAATTGCTACAGAAAATGAGACACTATGGAAATGAGATCCCAAGACACAAGAAGTGAATAGGTTTATTAGGTTATGCACGGCAGAGGAATTAGAATGGTCAGTATTTTAAAAGGAGACAGGAAACATAATAAAAAGTAATATGTTACTTCTGAATTCTAAAGCTATTCTAAATATAGACAAAACAAATGTTATACAGTGTTTGTCCAGTTAGAGATAAGCGCTCTAAGGCTGTTCTAAATACAGAATAACCTTAAAGGAAATATAGAATAACCATATCTGTTAGAGATAAGAGTTCTAAGGCTATTTTACATATAGAATAACCAGTTCTAAATATACTACTATTTCCTGCTAAATTAGTTCTAAGGAAACAATAAAAATTCTTTATACAACCTTTTCTGTTGCTTGTATAAAAAAACTAAATTTATACAATGTGTTCTGTTAGATATAAGAGTTAAAACTTAAGTTTATTTATAACTCTGGATTAGGTTCATTTGTGTGATCATAACCTTACTGTTTATTTTTTATGTATTATTTATTAACAAGTTTTTATATAGCACTATCAGATTACATCGCGCATTACACATTCACAGTGAATGTGTCCTTCCCCTGTTGGAGCTGCATACTAAGTAATACACACATTAGGGTTAATGTATTTAGCAGACAATTAACCTACCAGTATGTGTTTGGAGTGTGGAAGGGAACTAGAGTACCTGGAGGAAACACATGCAGACACTGGGAGAACATACAAACAGATAAGGCCTAGTCCGGGAATTAAACTCATGACCTCAGTGCTGTGAGACACAAGTACTATGCACTTAGCCACTGTGCTGCCCGATTATTGACTGCATCCTTCCACCTCTCCCCTCCCACAAAACACCTCTTTGAATGCATGAGTTTGCAGCAGTGACTTGCATTGCCATAATCGTGTGCACATTTTTCTGGGCATGTGCGGTGTAAAACAATGCAGAGATACGCTATGCTACTATTCATATGTTCAGGTCTGGAACACGCCCTGTATTATCTGCTACTACAATGCAGTTATAAATTCAGCTTTTTATACCTTTATGCGTTGATTCACAAGGCAGCTTGTTTATTAATTTAATATCTAGTCATATGTTAATTACATATAAAACAGTAGCAAAGCAGTTATAAAAAAAAAGTCCAATTATAAGCAGCTTCTGCACATGTCACTGTATTGTTCCAGCATATAACAATGGGCCTGATTCAGAGGCTGAAAATAAGAACTTAAAGTTACACCTGGGCAAAACCATGTTGATTACAGGGGGAGTCAAGTTAATTTTATTCTATGCATGTAGGGAGAATGCTTTGCTTTTACTTATTGCACACAGATACCTGATCAGCTTCACTTTTAAACTGCTAATTAGACTTGAGCTGGGAAACATCACCTTTTAACTATAATACTGTTGCAACAAATGAAATTTGACTCCCCTGAAATCAACATGGTTTAGCCCAGGTGTAACTTTAAGTTCTTATTTTCAATCTCTGAATCAGGGCCAATATCACAAGCAATGAGTTACTAAAGTCTGCCTGATATTACAGTACCTTTGTTCTTTAAGTCATTACTTTTGTTACATTAATAAACAAAAAAAATTCAAATATCAATTACATAAAAACACAGGATTTTACACATTTGTTTCTATCTATTTTGCCCATGTTTTAATTGTTTAAACCTATTATTACCTCATAATTTATTACCTCATAATTTATTACCTCATAATTTATTTTTTAAGATTTCAGATATCCTAATGTTTTTCTCAAGTATGTTTAGTGTATTAGGACCAGATTCGTGGTTAACAAGTTTAAGAAGAATTTTTAAGAACGTTTAAACTGCGCATGTGTAGTACCTAAATTTACTCAATCTACGTAGGTTTTAAGAATACAGCTGTACACAATGAGATAAGTAAGAAGGGGTATGCTAGGAAAAGTTAAGAAGGAAGTTAAGAAAAGTGGATGGAGGTAGGCATTTAAATAGGGCAGAAAGGGCACGGTGTGTTAAGTACTTTGTTCTTTAGCAAATTAAGAAGATACATATGCACTGGAAGATAAGGCAGCCTTTGGCATTCTTAAGTCACTTAAAAACAGCAAAAACTAGGGCGTGTCAAAGGAGTTGCCATGCGTACAATTAAGAACCTAATAGTTCTTATTCTTAATCGTGAATCTGGTCTTTAGTTTCTACCATCTGCAATGAGACACTATTTTTCTATTGTTTTCTCACATTTCCTCTATACCTTCTACCCTCCGGTTTCAGTGCATGCCCTCGTGTTCTAATACTTCTTAATATAAGTAGTACTTCCCTCTTCTTCTTGGTTATACCTCCTGGTATATTACTTTCATATTCCCATTCTCTTTTCTCTGCTACAAGCTATAAAATTTAAATCCTTTAGTCTTTAGGTAGGTTTTTGGTGCAGGCCAGACACAATTTTCATTGCTCTTATTTGCTTAGTCTCTATTGTATTTATGTCCTATTGGAAATATGAGCTCCAGAAATCAATGCAGAATCCTAGGTGAGGCCATACCATTGGCCACCTATAAAATGATTTTACTACTTTTGCTTCTCTAATATTTTGTCTCTAAATGCAACAAGGTGGATTATTTGTCTTTCTCATTGTTTTGTTACTTAGGGCACATAAATAAACTGACTCCTAGACCCCTCTTTTCATCTGTAGTTTTCTATTTACTTTCACTTTTTCTGTATTTAGTGTTTGTATTTAGTATTAATGTATTGAGCCCCCTACTATAGTTGCCAATTTCTTGGCCAATCCTCCAGTCTGACTAGATCAACAGTCATTTTGTTTACACCTTTAGGGCCTGATCCAGACCTACGACCGCAAGCGATCATACACCGGTCGGGAGCGTAAAACCGGGAGAAAAAACGCACTGCGCATGTGCAGTATGACAACTTCCGGTCGTCCGAAGGACATGAGCGTACAGCGAGCGTATTTTCAGCGTATTTTTCGCCCAAGGGGCGTGCGTTTTTTACGACGATAGTCCGGACGCTCGAGTTACTACACAGAGGCGGGGATAGCCATTTAAATTGTACAGTATGGGTGTGCTAAGCCCCGTACAACCAGCGTATCGGTACGAAAATTCGCACGGACGCTGGAAAAACTTAGGGTAGGGTTCAGCCGCCGTAAGTAGGTACAATCAATGGGAGTGTTATGGGCGTGAAAGTTTATACGCCCGGGCGATCATACGCTACGCTCGCGGGCGTTGGTCTGGATCAGGCCCTTAGTGTGTAGGTTCTGTTACATATCTGTGAGTCATTGGCAACACGGCATTGTTTCCCCTCAATAACATGTCATCAATTACATCATATTTAACAAACCATTTTTTAAACTAATTCCAAGATTTCAAGTTTATTAGCAGTTCTTACAGGTTCATTGTCTTGTATTCATTATGTAGTACTAGTTCTAAAGTTTGCATCACTCTTTTTGGTTTGAAATGAATTCTTAGACATAACTAATGTGCAGCGATGCAGCTGTCATGTTGATTCTGCTATTTCGTCCAAGGGCATTGTTCTTGTATTAACTCTGTGTTTGTATGCGTGGTATATAAGTTCTCTGCAAAATATTACCATGGAGCATGAAATATCTATTTACCCTTTGTTGTTTGAATACAAAATAGTGAGCTAGAATGAGTTTTATCACGATTGCATCTGGTGTGCTGCATAAAAGATGAAATATATAAGAGATACAGAGATATAGTGTGTTCCCGAAGCTGAAAAATGGCATAAAAATCAGAAATAAATAATTGGTGTAAAAACACGGCATGGGGTCTCCCTGCACATTGTTACTAGTGTGTTACAATGCTAGTCTGGTAGCTGGACAACAGTCGTGTTTAATTTGCCAAGTCTTGTGGATTAAAAGTTGGAAGACTGGTAAATAATAAACTAAAGCACAGGAAAGGTCTCAAAGTGTTGTTATTTTAATAAAGTGTGACTTATAATTAAACTGTGTTTGTGATTTATTTCAATTTTTTTCTGTAAAATGGTGATGACACAACAATAAAATATAATATAAACATTTTTTTTAACATATTATTACACCAAAACCCACAGCACTTTGCGTGACTTGACAGTGGGATTTTTGCAGGCCTAATCCTCCATTTGTGAACAACTCCCGTAGCCAACATGGAATCATAGAAGTGAAATTCCTCTCTATGGTTCCACCTCTCCAATGGGTAACAGTTATTATAAGCACATACTCTTGGATTGTGATATCAGTACATTACATAGTGCTAGATTACTTAACTTTTTCCACATGCAGGCACTATGGTTCAAAATGGTCCCAACACCAATAGGAATTTCATATAATTTATAGTCTACATGAACTACACAGATCATATTTGGTGCCTTATATTTGCATATTTATTGTTGCAAAAAGCAGAGGAAGTGGCTTAAGATGTAATTGGAAGATTACATTTATCATGATGTTTTTTGTTTTATATGTTTTTATTGAATTAGAACAGCAAAGGATTCATAGGTATACAATTTTCAAATAACAGCTGTCACGGTTGCTACAGATATGACAGTTATTAAAACAAACGCCAGATGAATCACAGTATTTTAGACATGTCAGTGTGCCAATTGAAAAATAAACAGAGAAAAAGAAACCGCATCATGACTCTTCATCAAATTAGAGGTGAGGGGATGAGGTCCTCTCCATGCGTCACATGTCTGTATAAATCTAGTAAATGAATCCATTGACGTAGGGATAGTTACAAGGGAGTAAAATAGGTGAGAAGGGGAGGGGGAGGGG
>WWET01001825.1:138965-153641 GCA_011038615.1 Limnodynastes dumerilii | reverse complement strand
GTGGTCCAGTCCAGTGGTCCAGTCCTGAGGTCCTGTCTTGTGGTCCAGTCCAGTGGTCCAGTCCGGAGGTCCCGACTCGTGAACACATCTAGAGGTCCAGATCCAGCACCCCAGTCCAGAGGTCCAGTCCTAAGCATTGAACCCTGAGGTCCAGTCCTTCGGTCCAGTCCGGAGCCAAACCCTGCGTTCCAGCCGATGCTCTCAGCTGCTACCAGTCTTGCCACTCCGGTCCTGCTGTGATCTACCCAACAGCCCGCCTCTACCTGCCACATCTATCTGCGAACCAACCTCCGCCAAACCCCAGTGGACCCGGCCTGGACGTTTTCTGCCAATACCGGACTTTGCTATCATTCTCACGAACTCTGGGGAAACACCCCATACCTCATTTGGGACTCTTACCTATTGACACCTTGTATGCTACCCTCAGTCATTAAACCTGCTCAATTTCATTTTAACCCAACCTTGTTGTCCTTATCTCTGAAACCCGGAATCGATCCCCAACATTCACGGAACGTGACATTGATGCTGCTTCTAATTTTTTTTGTTGAGCTTAAATTGCCATTAATAAAAATTTGAGTTTGATATTGCACGTTACCAATACTTGGTGTGCTCTGTGCTAATGGAATGAAGTGTTCCATTATGTATAAATGAGAAAATGGGCATTTTTAGTGCTGCTGCTAGTGCAGTAGCCATGGGCTGGTGAGAGTGTAAGGCAGAGGAGATTTTCATTCATTAAATGCCTACATTCCTTACAGATACTAAACTGTTAAATGTCAGACTAAAAACTGTTTTATAACATACATTCTGCGTGAACTACACTATGTCTATTTTTGTCAACAGAAAAACAGCGTATTTCTCATATTTTGCTCAGAGATTTAAATTTTTAAGGGGTACAATGTTTAAATTCTATTTTTAGACTTAAAGGAGATGTGATTCTTATGCAGTCGTATCTCTAAGCAACGAATATCCATGCCTAACACTATTAACCACTCACTTTGCATGGACTGCCTCCTAAACCAATAGCTACATTTAAGTATTAGGATCCCTGCAAAAGTAAAATGTTGGCAAAGTAGAAGTATTAATCAATATACATACTATGCTGTACGTTGTAATAGTAAACTTGCCCACTTGTGTCCAAAACCCAGCCTCTCTGCCAAAAGTTAAGTTAGACTAAGTTAAAGTCAAGTGTGACATTCCTTTTAATCTTGGGTTACAATGTGTTCTGATGAAGCAGCAAAGATGTGTGTAGAACCAAAAAACAGCATGAATATAGGGAAAAAGCCAAACTCTGGTTAAAAATGGCAGTAATAAAAGCCTACTCAGCTGTATCACCTTATTTCCTACCTGATGAAATTAGCACTGTCTGTACTACTCATGATCTTTTTTCTCTTGAATATATTACTATGCAGTTTTTCACATGTTGATACTCAAATGTAAACTATAAATAAGTCACGTTGTTCTTCTCTTTGGCAGAAGGCCTTGACGAGCTGGAATATGAGATGTTGGAGTGTGAGTTTTGTGGGAAAGAAGGATACCCTGACAAATTCCTGAGGTCTAAGAGATTCTGTTCTCTTTCATGTGCAAAAAGGTAATCTATATTATTTGACAGTCTTGTGTCTTCTTCTGCTACTTTGTGCTTTGTCCATGAATGCCCATAAAGATAGAATCTGCTGGGAAATTAAGTAGCTTGATTTGGGATGTGTTTCAAGGGTGCATTTTTTTTTACATTGGAAGCTTTTGGTACTAATTTCATGCCACAGAAAGCTTACTACCTGTGTAAGTATGCAGTGTGTAAGTCTTCTTGTTATTCATAAAAGATTCTCCAGAGTAAGCAGGTATGCCCTGTAAAGTCAAACATCTTAATGGGTGGGAAAGCATTTGTGGATCATTTACTAGAGCATCCATGGTGTGTATTGAATGCTTTCATGTATGCATATAGACTGAAATTATCCTTCCCATTCTAATTTATTAAAGTTTGTAGACCTTAAAAGAATATATTAAGTTTCCAAGAGACCCTCTACAAAAGCATCATACAAACAATAATCATTACCCACTTATCCCAGAGACTAAATTGTGTAATGCAGTCTAACACACTGGCTTAACTAAATGTAGCATAATATAAGGTGGATTCAAGTTTTTTCTATTCGCGTTCTTTATACTACTGAGAGATAGTTGGCAGCACCATCCAGTTCTTAGCATGAACATGGCACCACCTATCGATAGGAGTTCATTGACACTAAAAATGCAAACATTTACGCAAGACTGAACTTAAAAGTCACAACAATGGACCACCCGATCATGCAACCTGGTCGCACGAGTGCAATGATTGGTTATGCAGAATCGCCGATCAACTGTGAAAGAAATCACTTCCAAACTTAGATTTTCTGCAGATTCTGTGCATACCATCCCGTGTGAAGAGTTTCTTCCAGATGGGTGCCGCGAATGCTGACTGAAGAACTCAATGTGACAACATGAATGGTTCTTTGTTCATCAGTTGTCTCCATAGGTTAGGCATGAATGCTGTTTTTCAATCCTGATAAAAAACGCCATTGGTGCAATGGAAGCAGAGTGACCACCACTGGAAAACATTTGGACTACTGCTAGAGAAAATGATGGTGGCCATGTTTTGGGGACAGTAAAGTGTGTAATTCTCACATATTGCTTTCCCAAGGGTACGATGGGGACGATGGTGACAGCTGCATCTTACCATGAAGTTTTGGAGGCTAAGTTTCTTCCAGCATTGCAGAACATAGCCCCTAGTGCTGAAAATGCTCTTCGTGGCCACACATTTTCCAGTTGGGTGGCTCTTACATCAGTAAATGGTCTCAACAGACCCACAAAAAAAGCATTAATAGAGGCCATGCAGTTATGGTGTCGACATTATGCAAAATGTGTACAGTGAGAGGTAGACTGTTGAAAAGTGACAGTAGTTTTAGCTTCCTGGTGTATGTGCTTTTCAGGAAAAACAATAGGAGACCTTAGAATTTACCTTGTAAGTACCTCGTCTTAAGTGGAAATTTAGCAGTTTGGCCTCTTCCCCATGTTTACTTAATTATACAAAGCTCTGTATGCCTAACAGAATATCTTCTGCTAATGTAAAACATTGTGTTAGGTAATGTACAAAATGGAGTACAATTAAAAAGCTACCTGGCAAAGCTAAACCCATTCTGGTAGCTAGTGGAAAACAGATGGAACATTTATCAACCAGTAGTATTTATAGATTAATATTGATTAATCAAAATGTTTAGATGCTGGTTGAGTTCAAGAGAGACATTACATTTTATCATCAATATTGCCACTAGCTTGTAGAAAAAAAATTCCCAGCAAGACATCTCTCCCACTGCATTTGCCCTGTAGCATTGTTTACCACTATGATTATTGTAAATGCACTACAGAATCCATATTATATACATGCTACAACATTCAAATGTTTGATGTATTTTGTCATCGTGTATGAGAAAATGTGTTCTCAGCAATTATCAGACTGTGGAATGTAGAACTGCAACCTGGTGCTGCCACATTATCTCCCAGAACACACCTTCTGCAGCGTTTTAAGCTCCTCAGTCATATCTAAGCGCTATATTTTGTCTTTTGGCAAAATAGGATTGAATGACATGAACATTTTTGATTTAGAGGAAAATCTTTAATTACTTAAGAAACAAATTACCTCAGTTGTATCCTAATATATAGCAAAGCACAGTAGACTTTTAATTTATTAGTTTCTGAATCTCTCAAACAAAAGAGCCTTTAAAGTTGCATATAATACAAATCTGAATACCTAAAAGACACAGTGAACTGAATATAGAATTTTCCAGTTCCATGTGATCAGATCCCCAAGCAAAAGATTTAGATGACTCCACAATCACTGGGCCACACTATTCATCTATATTCAGAATGTAAATCTGGGGAAAATTGTATTTTTGGATCTGGTCCAGTATGTGTTCATTCTATATATAGCATTTTGTTATATGCAACATACCTGTGCAATTTCTTTTCAATCTATGGCATGCTGATCCATATACATTGTTTAGTTTTTATTTAAGATTTCTGTAATTAATAGAAATTTTATGAAGGTTAAGTTTAGTCATCTCTTTGTAAGATTTTGAAAAGTTCAGTATGTGTAGGGTACTGTATTGTATGGTGATTTAAAGCTATAGTAAAAGTGGAAATTTTTTGGTGCACTTTAGATAGAGACAATTTACATATTATGTATTACCTGGGAACTCTTTATTGGACAGTTTCCAAACCATGCTTACAAAACCTGTCTCCGGTATTTGAATACCTTAAATTTGTGATCACACAGGACTTTCAAGATGACCAGGTTTTTGTTGGTAGACAAACATAAGCATCTAGCAATTACTAGCATTCACTTCGTATGGGCTTGTCCTATATATATATTTATAACTGTTAATATATTATAATAACGTAATTATTATAATATATTATTTCTTTTATGTTACTCTCTGCACGCTCAGTAATTAAACCTTTGTCATACAAAACTCTACAACTCTACTACTCTACAACTACTGTTCATTCTTTTTCTACTGTGTACATCTCCTTACTCTTGTATTCTCTTCTCATCACTCTCCCCCTTACACATTCTTAGAGATGCTCTTTCCTTCACCACCTCTTCACATCTAGGTAACTGATAAACTGAGAGTTTATACTGTGACTAGGTCCCAGTAACCAGCCATATCTTTGAAGATTTTTATACTATATAACATGACATTTAGATTATATAGCAATATTCTTTATATGATGTATCAAGAACATTTTTATGATAATATATATTTCCAAGGTACAATGTCAGTGGCACAAAGCGCCTTGGGCTTTACAAACCTGAAAAAAGCAGTAGGTGGAACAGAAAAACAGAAGGAAATCTAAGACGACGTGGGAGACGTCCACACAGCAGTGGAGGTTTGGTCCGAGACCACTATCTAAGAAAGGTTTGTAAACCAATAAATAACTTTTTTTCTGATCCATGACACATTATTTTCCATTTTAATGTAATCTGTTTGTCCTCAGCTACCACCTATCTACTCCTGTACAGAAGAATCTTTAGAAGATTCCATACCTGTGGCGATGACTACACGTCTGCGCCGACAAAGTGAAAGAGAGCATGAGCTACGTCTCCTTCAAAAAAGAAAATCATCATCATCTCAGATGCCTCCAGCTACTCATGCAGAACCATCTATGTGGACTGTTGAAGATGTTTGGACTTTCATACGTTCATTACCAGGTACTTATAAGAAAGATGTTTCTCTTTATCTCAATGGTTCTCTTTACATAGAGGTATTCCAGAATGATCAAAACAAAATCTATAGGATAGAAAAATGCGACATATATCATTCAGTGCTGTTATGTATTAACTCTTAGAAAACCTTCAATTATCAGTTTTCAAATACGAAAGTTGTCTTCCAAAAGCAAATCCATACGGGAAAACTTTCCATGAGATCCCCTCCAGCAGATGAATGATTCTCCCATCATATGCAGTTTTCACCAGATGGATAAAGGTGCACTATATTACACACTCCACATATTTAGCCTTACTTGTTAGAAAAGTTCATATTGCATAAAATGTGTATACTTGGCTTTTTCCATTATTACATATATTATATTTTATATACAGAGAAATGGTAACTGGACCAAGTTTTTTGTTTAGTTTTTTTATTCTTTTTCAGTTTGGTGAAAATTGTATATAATCGGAGAAATATTAATCTGCCTTCTAAAGTTTGTCCATATGGGATTGCTTTTATCAGATAACTTTCATATGGGAAAACTAAAACTGAAAACTGCGGACTCTAATTTAAACTAAAAACTGATGTTTATTTTAGGTGTTCTATGGGTTAATATATTACAATGCTGAATGATTTATATGTTCCATTAATCTATTGTTACTGTTTTGGACTCGGTTATATCTAGTTCAGCTGCAATTGGTTTGAAACATTTTAACTGTATGATGGATGGATGGATATAGATGGATGGATGGATGAATATAGATGGATGGATGGATATAACAAGGAAAAAAAAAATGGGGTGCACAACATATGCATAACCCCTAACTGGGACTCTTAAAGACGCACACTCCTATATAATGAGGTGAATATTTAAGAACAAATATCCAAGATAACAATAACCAGCTGGGCTAAGTATATCATACCAGCATATAATATGTATCAGGCACAATGCATGTGGAGAAAACAATCATTCCACACCTGTCTCCTACGAGGACACCGCTCACTGCCTCCTAACAATAAATGCTATCCCTAGAGGAGGATAGAGGCCGCAAAGGACTCGCTTCGCACATTCCATATGCAAGTATCTTACCCTACTGTAGGCTGTTAAACGAAGGGTGTCCACAGGAGGAAGACACAAAAAGAGCAGCTGGAGGAAAGGCAATCAAGATCCAACGGTGCACTCAGACAACCATAATAGATGCTGCTACGGAGTCCACCCTGGTAAGTCCTGGAGACACCCCGGGAGGGTGGACTCCGTAGCAGCATATTTTTACAGCCCTTTTTCTATAATGACCGTTCAACTATCAGAAGTCAGAGGACACTGAAACAAAAAACAAGAATATGCAAAGTGAAAAAAACAAGCCCAAAACTAATGGGTTTAGAAGTCAAAATGTTTCAAAATGACTGGAGAACCAAAGTGTTTGTGCTAGCCAAGTAAAAGTGGAGCTATAGACACTTCTCTATATGGATATAGCATAGTTGCCCATTCTCCCTGAATATCAGGGAAAGTCTCTAAAGAATGAGTGATCTCCCTGAAGTGTTTGGCAATCTCCCTGATGTCCCAGATGGTCCAGAAGTAATTGCAGTGTGATGACAGTATTTAGAAATTGTGTCCTATATCCTTACATTGAGGCCTTTGGAGGCTACCAATAAAAGATTGGCAATTTTCTAAGACAACATGACTTCAATAATGGAGACAGAAATAAAAGATACACTTTGGTCTCAGCTGCAGCGTCACCTATTTTTTTTCTATTAAGATGAAAAAGTCAGCAGATCACCTATTCACAGTTCTTAAAATAAATACAAAAAAATATTTATTTACTGACAGTGTTCTCCCCAGAAAATTTTGCCAACCAGGGAGTATTAAGTAGTAGCTGGGTGGGGGCAGTGTGATACTGTCACAAAACGCAGGACTTACCATGTCAAGAGCCTCCTGTTAGCGGCTCTCTCCAGGAATGTCCACTCTCTGCCTCCAGGAAAGTGCCACTCTCAGTAGTGACAGCTTCATGTCTGATGTCCACCACATGTTTCCCTGTGTTTTGCTGGTGCCAAACACTGCTGTCCTTCAGTGTATGGGCACCGCCATCTTGGATCTTTGCACATGACCTGCAGCAACCAACCAGTAGCAAACCATGAAAAGCACATGATCTGACTATCCAATCCAAAGCCAAGGCGCCCTATATAAACCCAGAGCACCGAATGTACAGTGCTAGAAGAACTTGGTAATTCAAGGTGCCTGGTTCCTGTTTACTCTTTGGGAGATCTCTGTCTGCAGTCTTCAGCTTGCAGCTATCAGCCTGTAAAACCAGCTAGCAGTAATCAGCCTGATTATCCCAGTCAGCAGTGAACAGTCTGCAGACTACTATTCCAGTTTCTGACCTTTTGCTGTCTGAGATTATTATTCCTGGTCCAATCCAGGTCAAGTTAAGTCCTGTTCCAGTTCATGTCTCCTGGTCCAGTCCAGGTCAAGGCAAGTCCTGTTCCAGTTATGTCCATTCCTGGTCCAGGTCAAGTTCATTCCAGTCCAAGTCAGGTCAAGTCCTGTTCCAGTTTTTGTCCAGTCTAGGTCAAGTCAAGTTTAGTCCAGGTCAAATCTTGCTTCTGTCCATTCCTAGTCCAGTCCAGGTCAAGTCAATCCTTGCTCCAGTCCAGGTCAATTCAAGTTCAATCCAGTCCAGGTCAAGTATTGCTTCAGTACAGTCCATTCATGGTCCAGTCCAGGTCAAGTCAAGCCTTGCTCCAGTCCAGTCCTGGTAAGTCCAGTGCAACTCAAGTCTTGTTCCAGTCCAGGGAAAGTCAAGCCTTGGTCCAGTTCAGGTCAAGTCAAGTCTTGCTCCGGTTCAGTCCATTTCTGTTCCAGTCCAGGTCAAGTCAAGTCTTTCTCTAGTTCAGTCGTCCAGTCCAGGTTAAATCAAGTCTTGTTCCAGTTCATATCCATTCTTGGTCAAGTCAAGTCCATTCCAATCCTGGTAAAGTCCAGTTCAGTCAAGTTTGCCTCGTTCAACTCCAGTCCTGGTCAAGTCCAGTCCAGTCCAGCCAAGCCTATCTTGTCTAGCTCAACCAAGCCTGAATTGTCTACCCTTGCCCATGACTCATAAGTAAGTCCTACATAAACTCCCCAAGCTTCCACTACCTTGCTGAACCATTATCACGTCCCTGGGAACCCAGAACGGATACCCTTCCAAGTTAGTCCGTGATAGATACTTTGCAATAACAATTCTTGAAGGGATCCAGACATCCGTTCCCACTGCAGATCTCCTCGCTGGTGCTGCAGTACTGGAAGCTTAGCTTCTGAGGCATCAGAATCTGCCTGTCTTGTAACTGTCTTCATCCTAGGGAACTCCATACAATACAGATTACATCCTTGGGACCACTATACCATAAATTGAACATTCCTGTAACCACTATGCAGTAAAAAAAAAAAGGCCTCCTTGTGAGTGTCAAAAAATATAAAAAACATATATGTAACCACAATACAGAAGAAGTGCAGCCTTGTGAGTGCCTACTATTATCCAGTGAAACTTCCCCACAAACAAATCTCTCCCTTCTTGTGTGCCTTCAGCCATCCAATTGTTCCATCCATTGTGTCTCCAGCCTTCCAATATTTTTTGTCTCCAGTGATAATATCCCCATCTTGTGTCTCCAGCTATAATATATCCTCCCCCTTGTGTCTCCAGTCATCAAATTTCCCCCTGTTTTGTGTGTATCCAAACATCCAATCCCCAATCTATCTCTATAATCCTCTGTGTGTGAATGACGCTGACATGACCTTAGGTCATGCCAGCATCACACTGAAGGAAGCTGCAGATACCTTATGAGTCCCCTCTGACAGTGGTTGTCCTCTGATAAGCCATACACGATTCTAGCAGAAGCAGCAGTGACGGAAAGCCTTTGCAGTCCATCAGAGGACAGCCGGGACTAAAGTTGGAGATCATGATCAACGTTTTTGTATGGTTTGGTTGGGTGGTAAGCTAAAATATTCCGGTGGAGGACTCGGATAAAATGCCCTGGGGAGAACAATGACTAACAATTTAACAATCAATAATGCTGATGCTGCCTTTTTTTATTAAAAAATATTTTTTCTAGTAGCACTAGACATGTCCATGGGTGGAGAAGTTCACAGGACACAACTCTTTTGTGGTACAGGACACATCCCTTTGGTGTAGTGCCTTGATAATGCTATCACAATCTCCCTGATATTAATCTGCAAAAGTTGACATCCATGAGGTATAGACACGTTGCACTGGATTCACAGATCCGTATTTACTACATGTGCGTATTTATGCACCACCCATGACACTTCCCTTGGCCAGACGGGTTTTCGGTGACTGCCGCCTCCATAGGGCACCCTTAAGTCTACATGTGTACTTATGCGTGTATATTACTTACGTGCTGCGCCCTCAAATGCCCATTTAAATGCTCCCCCCGCCCACTTTCATGTAACTTCTACTGTACGGACAAAAACCACGTTCCTCCGTACGTATGTCCCTAAGTGTGATTCACCAGTCAGTGCCGAAAGTACTTACGTGCGAAAATGCTACGTAATGTGCGTAGAAAAAATTTCTATGCATGCACAGATAATCTGCTCCTAAAAATACGCACACAATCTAGAGCAAAAACATATCTGTGAATAGGGTCCTTTGCTGTTAAAAAATTTTTAAGAAACAGGTTTATTTGCCTCCCTTCCTGAATCACACTGCAGACAACACAATTTCTGCATTAGGAGTGTGCGTAAATACTCTCTAGGAAGTTCTGTAGTTTGTGGAAGACATTCAATGCATAACAGGTTTTCATCTCCACCAACAATTTTCACTCGGTTACAGCAGAGGTTTCACTTTGACCCACAAAGTTTTAAATGCATGTTTAGTATTATCATACACAGTTGTGTTTATTTGTATGCAGAAAATATTTGTTTTTATGCAAAGTGACTAAAAGACAAGTTAAGCGAATAAAACATTTTTAAAGTTCTAAATTATTGTACATAATTACAGTAATCATATATCTTATTTATTTGGATACACACTCTCTAAATCATTCACTTCTTCATGCTAGAAGTGCAAACTATTGCTATTATTGGACCAGGCAGGGGGCCTGCTTTTTATTAGCAGCGCATGCCTGAGTGCCCCATTCCCTGGATGGATCTGGATCCTCTGGTTCAAGAGGACTAGTTCCACCAAAAAGTGCTTCCACTGCGTTGGGAATGGTTAGGTATGTCGATAGCACAGTAATTGCAGACATCCATGCTGTCCACATGTTAAGTGGACCTTTTATGGTAGGGAACTCAGATCGTAAATGTGTACTAGCAGGGGGAATGGCCTCCCCTTCCCCTTATGGCCAGTGGGAATTTTGCATGCAATGGTTCTCTGCTGATGCTGTGCTTGGAGCTCCGACATATTATGTCTGGATTCGGCTATTATTATTATTTTTTATGATTATTTTGCTTTACAATAAATTTCATTAGCAACTGGATTTTCTCTTTTTTTGTTATTCAGTCATTTTTTATTGATTTTTCAACATGTAGAAACAAAGCAACATGACCGTAAATCCCACCCCAGGCACTGTAATTGAAGAAACATTGGCACGTCTGTCATAGTACACATGCAAAATATATTACGTGTTAACAGAGCAGAGATACGTAAAACAGAGATAATGTACACACTCATCTCTCATGTATATGGCTGTTACAATTTTCTTCACCCTCCATAAGGATCTCTCCATTCTGGCAAAAGGGTACAGACCATACAAAAGAGGAGGAAGGAATGAAGAACAGGGAGAGACTAAACCTCTTACTAAGTCAAGAAATGGGTGTGGGTCCCCGCTTAGTACGGCCCTATTCCGATAGGGCCGTTTCCTCTCAGCCAGTTTCGAATTGGCTGGGATTTCGATAGCATATGCCTCGATGAGGCATAGCAATTGATTCAAGGAGCACCGAACTTTCGGTGCTCTGAAAGGTAAGGTAAAAAACTACCCCAACCCTTCCCCTAATTCTAACACTAACCTTCCCCTTCCATTACCCTAACCCTCCCCTTCCATTACCCTAACCCTCTCCTTCCCTGCAGCTTGACTCTAACCCATCATCTCCCGCAGCCTGACCCTAATTCTCTTTTCCCTTCAGCCTGACCCTAACCCTCCCTCTCCCACAGCCTGACCCTAACCCTGGAGAGGTTACTCACCTTTCCCGTGGTGCGGGACCTGCGGTAGTGGCAGCGTTTTCGAAAACCGATCGGCATACTCACCCATTCTGAAAAAAAAATTATTAACTGGGGGTATTCGAAATAGGGACAGCCGAAAAGGAACTTTCGGATATCCCTATTTTGGAAATCAGAATTTCTAACCGGGGACTGTAGCTGTCAAGAAACAATCACCCAATGGAACTTAAGCCACCAAAGAGAGTCCAGAGATAAGCCTAAGCAGGGGAGTTTCAGGACTGAGCATTAGGAGTCATGCCATATGGAGATTAACATCATCGGGTCCACACTAATATTTATGCATGGCCTTTGCTTGAGTATAAAACAGACTCTCATTGCCTACAGTTTATTAATCAGGGCCACACAGTTCTGTACCAAGGGAGGGGGTTGTAGGTGCCATCTAGGATCTGGCAACAATGACTTGGCCAGTGTGGAGAGATTCAGTACATTCATAAAAAAAATAAAAGCATTACATAGTTCTT
Organism: Limnodynastes dumerilii; assembly: GCA_011038615.1. Lineage (NCBI taxonomy): Eukaryota > Metazoa > Chordata > Amphibia > Anura > Limnodynastidae > Limnodynastes > Limnodynastes dumerilii. Next base: position 141,734 of record WWET01001825.1, on the reverse strand, counting down.
CAGCATTTATACCAAATAGATCAGATGAGGGGTCTAAGCGAGGGAGCTCCTCAGCTCTAACCTTAGCACAAGCCCAAATGCTCTCCCAAAAGCAGTGTACAAGCGGACAAGCCCACAAGAGGTGCCAGAAGTCAGCTTCAGATTTTTCACACTTGGGACAGTTGGAGGAAGGAAGCAAACCCAGTTTTTTCATACCCAAAGGAGTGAGATAGACCCTATGCAATATGTAATAGTGAATTTGTTGAATGCGTAAGCATGCGGTTGCATCCCATGTGCACCCAACAATATGTTCCCAGGCTTGTCATCTAAGGAACCCAAAATCAGCCACCCATTTTGACCGCAGACTTGTTATAGTATTCATAGCCACCACCCTGTTAAGAGTATTGGAGAGACACAATGTAGCCCCATGTTGTCCCAGGTCCTTCAACAGTAAATTGATTTCAGAATCTGTAATAACGGGAGGAATGTCCCAAAATTTGGACACCAGGGTGTGCCTCAGCTACAGGCAGATAAAAAATTTGGATGCAGGGAAGTGAATCTTCTCACGTAGCTGGGTAAAAGTCCTAAGCATACCATTCATGTACATTTGACCCATTGATTGAAGAGAGGAATGTGACCAGACACTTTGTACTTTTGGGGAATTAATTTCCAGGTAGTTCTTATTGTGCCAAAGTGGGACTTTTGGATCCGTTTCTTTACTTTCCCCAGGAGCTGCCTGGCCAATTTCAATATCTCTATGTATCTGACCAGAGGGAAAATAGACCCTGTGGCCTAGCCCACCAGCAGCATTTGTAACGGGGAAAGATGGGGCGAGGGGCAACGCACCAGACTATGTATCAGGCCCATAGGACACGTCTGATTGACCCATTGGATGAGATGAGAGAACTGAAAAAGCAATATAATAGTTTTGAAAATTGGGCAGAGCACCCTGTTCATATAAAGGAGGAGAGTAAGCCATTAAGACTTACAAACACTTTGTGAGTGATGTAAACTGAAGAATGTTGGAGCACGTATAAATAGTTAGTTTGAATTAGCATCTTAACCATGTTAATCCAGTAACTGTAAGGGAAAGTGTCTACTATTGATGAAGTTTGTTCTTAAAGTTGGAGTCTATTGAGGACATGTTAAGTGAAGCGCACTCTTTTGTATTAAAACCTAATATTTAAACCTTGCGGTCCATTGTAAGGGGCCGCGTGTGGGGGGGTGAGCTCAAGAAGGATACAGACAACCTAGGGGGTAATATATAATTATACCAGTGGGTCCGAAGACCAGAATAAACACCAAAAGTATCCACTGTATGTAGAAGACTGCCCATAACATTCTAAGGGTTGGAGAGGAATAGTAAAGGTCATCCATGTAGAGATTTTTTGTCTATTGAGTCCCCAGCTGAGAGTACCATAACGTCTGGGTGCATGCAAATGATGCACACCAGGGGCTCTATAGCCAGCGCGAATAGGGCCTAAGACCACTGGTAGCCCTGCCTTGTGTCCCTACGCAATGTGAACGCTCCAAAGGTATGCCTGTTAACACAAACTCTGCCCACAGTAGTGGAATAAAACAATTTTACCCATTTGATAAAGCGCTCCCCGAAGCCAAACCAATGCAGCACTTCCCACAAGTAAGGCCATTCAACTTAGTCTGTGAAGGTTAGTGATGGTAGATTTACCCGACATGAACTCAGTCTGAGCAGAGTGCATGACCTTGGTATCACAGTGTTCAGCCTAATAGCTAGTAATTTTGAAAATATTTTAACATTGGAAGAGAGTAACGAAATAAGGCGGTATGATTCTGGGTAAATGGGATCTCTATCGGGCTTGGGAATCATGATGATGAGAGCTTCCAGCATAGAAGGAGAGAGATCCTTGGCCTCAAAGAATTGGTTGAAAAAATTGCAAGAGATGGGGGGCAGAGAAGTGAGGAAAAGTTTTATAGACTTCCACTGGAATGCTGTCCATACCTGAGGCTTTATGATTAGGGAAGGAACTGAAGACTGCTTCCAGCTCCTCCACCATGAATGTAGCATCCAGCAAAACCACAGACTCTTGGGGGAGGGTGTGGAAGTGGACCTGATCCAAGCAGTGAGATAATTTATTAAGTGAACAGATCACTTGCGAGGAGAACAAACGTGAAGAACACCTCTGCTATTTCAGATCCCTTGCAATGCATATTCCCCCGAGAGTCAAGGATAACAGGAAAAACATTATTTCCCCTAGTTTCTCTTATGTGTCTGCCTGCGAGAACCTTGAATGCCTAGTAAACAGGAGTCTATGTTTAGACTATGAAGTAAATAGTCAGTTCAGTTCCTTTGGCTGCGCACCCAGGACCTTTGTTCATCATGGTCCTTGGAGGAATGGTACCGTACCTCCAAGTCCCTGCAAGTTTGTTCCAGCTCCACCTTTTTTTCCCAATGGAAGTGTTTAATGCTCACCACCCATTCTATGAAGGATCCCTGTAAAACTGCCTTAAATGCATCCCTGGTCGTGCTGTGTCTCCATTATCCACAAAGTAATTCTCCAAAGAGGTCACCAGGTTTAATGTTAGTGTCAGCCAGAAAGGTTTAAGCTTCAGAAAGTCCCTGTCTGTGTCTAGATTAAGGGATAGAAATAATGGGGAATGGTGAGATATACCCCTGGGCATATAAGCTACTCTCTCAACCCTTAGAAACATAGAAAGTGACGGCAGATAAGATCCACATGGCCCATCTAGTCTGCCCATTTATTTATTCAAAACTATACTGACCCTAGACCCTATTTACCCTCAATTTTGGTT
>WWET01001825.1:128122-138211 GCA_011038615.1 Limnodynastes dumerilii | reverse complement strand
TTGTTTATTCAAAACCATACTGACCCTAGACCCTATTTACCCTCAATTTGGCTTACAACTTAGGATACTCTTATATTTATCCCATGTTTAAATTGTTCTACTGTATTGGCCTCAACCACCTCAGAACCTATAAAGATATTAAATAGCACTGGTCCAAGTACAGAACCCTGGGGTACTCCACTGGTTACCTTACCATCCCCAGAAGAGATTCCATTTACTACAACCCTTTGTTGTCTATCCTGTAAACAAGATCGTATGATCCATGCAACTAGCTTTAAGTCCAACCCTAAAGTTTCCAGCTTATTTAACAATCTTCGATGTGGCACAGTGTCAAAAGCCTTGCTAAAATCTAGATAAGCTATGTCTACAGCTCCCCCTTTATCTAACCCTTGTTAAGCGTTTGTGTGATTAGGACTTTATTAATACGGGACAGAGTGTGATATGAGCTGGAATCACAGGAGTACTGGCCCAAATGAGGATACCTTAATCGCCAGAGCAGCACCCCACTGTAGAAAGATAATATCCAGCAGACCAACTCTAACTACATCACCGGGTCACCCAACAGTAACCATGATAACCAATAAAGTCTCTAAGGATCGTAGTCACACCTAAGATTAAGTTAGGTGCGAACAGATCTGCACCTAACTCATCTGTCCTGCCCTTAACCCACCTCCCTGTTTTTAGGTACTTTATTTCACTTACGAGTGCCATAGGGCTACCATATCTTACCTTGTGTAGTTTCCTCCTTAAGTTAAGAAGGAAACTACGAACGGCCAATGCCTCCCCCCCCCGCTGTCCCTGGCTAATCTAAATCCCTCCTACTTCTATCTAAACACTCCCCGAGGTGGCATTACACCACCTCTTTCTAACTAAACTACTCTAACTGGTACGCAGATTGCGTAAATGACCTACTATACATGCGTAGTAGGTCATTTTTTAAATCTACACACCTAAGAAGCCGGAGCTTCTTAGGTGAGAATATGGCCCTAAGAATGGTGAACAGGAATATAAGTAATACATGCCATCTGCATGTTTTCTACATTGTAAGCACCTTTTCAGCAAGTCCATAGGATCACCCTGTGAATTGCAGAACAGTGCGGAGCCATCAACAGCAATTCTGAGTCTAGAGGATACATTATCGTGTAATGAATTTGTAACTCCCGGAGGCGCCTCTTGACCTAGGTGAACTGTGTCTGCGACTTTTGTACATCCATAGCGAAATACGGAAACAGAGTGGCTTTCAAAATGAAGGGGACCCTTGGCAGGGGCTGAGCAGGAATACGGTGGGCACACTCCACAGCAAAGTGAGATGAGAAGGTATCTTTCCCAAACTCTTGAAGGAATTTCAAGAAGGCCTTGCCCTCCTCCCTATCCGGTAGGCCAACAAATTACAGATTGTTGGGACGGAGTCTTCTCTCCAGATCCAACAATTTTGTCGTGCAGTGGCGCACCTCAGAGTTCAACGTTGCAATCTGTTCAGGCATAGGGGACACTGTAATCGAGTGTAGAAATGTAGCGTTCTGTCGCCATGACTAATCCCTTAGTGGGTAGACTGAATGAATCCAAGACACTGCCTTATGCACTCCTTATATACAACCCAGAGGTGGCTCTGGGCTGTCCTGTGTGGGTCTGCACAATTTTAGTAGCAATTAGTATGAATAATAGCTCTAGACAATGTTCAATATTTAATTTTCAGGGGAGTGGGAGGAATATGGACAGCAGGACACTTTCAGGTGTGAGCCCCTTCACCCCAGCAAATTCACTGCAGCACCACCCACTCAGCTCACAGGGTATTCAGTGAGTGAAGAGGGAGGAGATGGCAGTATCATGCACAGAAAATAGTATTCAGTGAGCCAGACCTTACTCCACACAGCCAGCTCAGCAGCCACAAGAAGTGCCTCCAGTGGAGATCACACCACTGGCACCGCTCCCTCTATACTGCAAATAACTCCACTCTGAGGAACTTCCAAGATGGCAACTGCAAATTTCCTAGTTCCGCGCCTGAAGGTTTCAGATATCCAAACCACCTTGGGATCAGATCAGCACCCCCATTGCCCCTTCCCACTGATCAGTGAGAGCGACAGCCAACCGTGCTAGCTGCAAACACCACCGTCAACCCAGGACACACTGTCGGGCCGCACCACTGACACCCACCGCTCCGCACGGCAACTTCCACTGTATGACAGGTAAGGCAGCAGGTATTGGAGCCACTCCAGCCCATCTCCCAGTCTCTAAAGCAGGATTTTTGAACGGAGTATGCAGGAGCCGAGGAGCCATGCGCCCCACTCCATTCTAGCCCAAGCCAGGCCCCCTCAACTGGATTTTTATCTTTGTAGTATGACACTTACAAATAATAAAATAGTTTTCTCTGCATAACAGTATGAACAAGACATATTATATATGTACACATAGGCAGAATCACAAATGATAACTGTGTGAAATAACAGAACTTGCCTTCTTATTGGTCTAGGGTGCCATGAAATTGCTGATGAGTTCAGAACACAGGAAATTGATGGACAGGCCCTTCTGCTACTGAAAGAAGACCATCTCATGAGCACCATGAATATTAAGCTAGGACCAGCCCTGAAGATTTGTGCTCACATTAATTCATTAAAGGAAACATAATACACAGCAGATTTTCCTTTATTTTCCAGACAAGAAACAGCAATGGATAAGTTGTTGGATTCCACAAGTAAAAGTTTGTCTGAGATGAATTTTTTTTCCTTCCAAATTCAGCAATCTGAAAACAATGGACTGGAACCCTTAAAAAATAAGCTGCAGTGAAAGGATGTCTTTCCATGTAAGAATTCAGTACACATTTATATTTTTATGACCCTGAAAATAATCGGTTTATTATTACACAAATGAATAAGTAGTGTTATGTAAAAAGCATAAGCTTTCTCTGTATTGTGAATGGTTTAAAAACATAGGACAGGATGCATACCTAGTAACGATAGCCCACTAACGCATGCAAGGTATGTAAGTGGGCTTAATGGACCGGAGGCGAAAGCTAGTTTTAACTAATGTAACAACCATCTTACAGAACTTAGTTCTGTGCAATGGCATTTAAGCTAAAAGGGGCTGTGCTTCCCCTCAGCCTGTTTAGGTGGGCAGGGGGAAGCATGTTAATTGTACAGTGTGGGTGTCACCACCCACTTACGAGCGGATCAGCGGTCGGACGATTTCTGATCAGCAAGTGTGACTTAAGGCTGCCTTATGGCAGCGTAAGTCACTTGTTACACACAAGAGAGAGGAGTGATGGGGAGAACACGTGCAGGGGTCTTGATCCGCTCCATGATGAGGACTAAGGACTGGATTCAGACCCCCGCATGGTTTCCATGTATGTGGGGGTCTGTTAGTCAGCATGAGACGGGATTGATTTCCTCCTGTCACTCCCCTCTTGTGTAACGAGGCAGTCTTAAGTTACACTTGCGGATCAACGGTCCATCTGACTGCTGATCACCTCGTAAATGGGTGGTGACAACCACACTTTAAGCTTTGCATGCTTCCCCCTGCCCACCTTAGCAGGCGGAGGGGAAGCACAGCCCCTTTGTATGCAAATGCCATTATACGGAACTAAGTTCAATACAAAGTAACAAGCAAAAGTAAAACTAACAAAATATCTGGAGGGCACATAAACCCTATCGGTGGACCCGATCCTAAAGCTTTACTTGTCCAGTACATCCAACAATACACCACAGTATTACTCCACAAACTGGTGCCATTTCTCCAGTTAACAGCATCACTTCCCGTTCAAAGCTACTGTTCTAATGTTTCCCCCTCATGCTGAGAGGTTAATTTAACCAACACAAGGGAGGCAGCAGTTCACTTAAGGTCAGATTTACTAAGTTACGGGTTTGGAAAGGTGGAGATGTTGCCCATAGCAACCAATCAGATTCTAGCTGACTTTCTCTAGTATGTAATAGAAAAGTGTGAGCTAGAAATAGGATTGGTTGCTATATGCAACATCTCCACTTTTCCAAACCTACACCTTAGTAAATCTGGCCCTTAGTCTTTTTATGAAGCAACAACTATAGGAATATAAAAGTTTATGTATGCTCATTGAGAATGCATTATGATGTAGTTAACATGGAAAAACTTGTTTCCCCAAAGCAAACTACTGCACTTTGACAGGAAGTATTTCAGATTAAATCCCTTTTCTTAAGCAAAGAAAATGTGGTTATTCCATTGTGCTCCAGGTTTAGTTTTACATAATAACATTTCATAAGGTTGAGAACACACTTCATGCAAATCACATTGCCTTATAAATAGCCTGTGGGGGTATTTTTCCAAAACTATTCACTAATGAAAATGTGATTGTAGATTTCTGTAGTATACATGAGATCTATAGCAGCTGTAGCTTTGTAAAGTGTACTTGATAAGAGTAAAAGTGTACAGATAAGATTTTTTTTTATAGAATGCCAGCTATTTAAAAACAAACAACAATGTGCAGTACTTTGGCTCTCAAAACAAATTTATAAATATGTTGCATATTGTAATACTAGTCTTTGTAAAATCCTCTCATATTTCAAGACTGTATAAAATTATGTACTACTGGTAAGTAACAGAGATATAATTATAGATATATTACCTTCCTCTCAGTGTTCAGAAAGTATTTTCCCCAATTAACTAAAGCTATTACAATCTGTGTAAATTATGCTATTTAAATTATATTTCTATATACATAGATTTATATACACACACAGATTAGAGTATCAGATTGTTTTTTTGATGTATGTTGATTTTCTGTCCAACTAAGATAAAATATATAAAATATATTGGTTTATTTGTTGAGGTTTATATAATTTTATGTATATATACATGTTTTATAGAATTTAGTGTTATAGCAATATAAACATACATAAGTAACAGATGTGCATTGAACATTTATTCCCTGTTGTATATATAATGGTCTATTAAGTTTTAATAGATCAGTGATTTAATGAAAATGTTTTGTAGAGGTGTCCATCTTGTATGCTCATGTTAGCAATTGGAACATTTTGCTTTGGTGCAGTTTTCATATCACATGAAAATAAGCTGCCAAACCTCTCTGTCATCTTAACATGTAAAAAAAAAGGAAAAACAGACAGCTGACATGAAACATCCTGGGGCAGATCCCATGACTAAAGTAATAGCAAAATGGGGCAAAAACAGTACATTGAACTTCAATGAGAAGCAAATAAAAAAACAAAAAACTAGTCTAGTGCTTGTATACTGTATTAAAAGCAGCCAATATTATAATTGTTTTGCTGTGATTTTGAGGTAATTACTGCAATATGTATATGTTAATAAATCTCCTTTAAAATCACAATGAAGCAAAGTCAATTTCTGAGTCAGAAACAAATGCTAAAGCATGTATTGCAGGAACCTGGCTTTTACTAGATTGCAAAAGGCACATTGGGCTTTCTCTCCCATTGCTCTACAAGGCAGCTACTTATTTTATAACCTTTTTATTTATTTATTTATTTATAGAGAGCTTTAATTTAAGGCTGTGGTCTCGGAACAGTTACCGGATCACGCGACTTTTATATATTTACTTGTGGCACATCAAATTTATATATATATATTCTGAGCTGTATATGCCCTGTTCCATTTTCTATGGTGACAGTAACAAATTCGACAGTGATATAGCCAACTTCACAGTATTGTCTCTTTGTTGAATTTTATTATTTATTTATTTTTTTTAACTATTTCCTGACCTTGTTTCTCTTCCACTGTGTCCTTGAAAAAAATGAGGATTAGTTAACCCGCTCAATACTTTAGTGCCAGCAGGTGAACAGTTAGCATTCTAAATGTTGCGATACGAAATGTTGGAGTAATATACTGCATGCATCTGAAGGTTATGATACATTAGTTTGCCATTTATTTAGCTATTATCCTAACTATAACAGTGTCTGGGAAACTCAGGGGTTTGAATACTTCCTTCTTTTATTCAAAAGATGACATTTGCCAGTGAAATGTATTACTAACACTATCTCTCATTGCAGCACAACAAGGACCTGATACAGACCTCCGATCGTGTCCTTAATGCACGGAGGTCAGCAAGTCAGCATGTTAGAGGGAAGTGAACTCCCATGTCACGCCCCTCTCACACGCAGGCTGTAAACGATTACATGTCCATAGCCCAACCTTAAATTGTCTGCACAGATCTGTGTCCATCCAAACACATCCGTACAGAAGTGCCTACTGCTCCCACTCATCCTCGTCTGCATGCCAAACCCACACCTCCTTTGGATTAGGCATGGGAATGTAATGCCCCCCCCCCTGCCAAATGGATCTCCTAGAGTACAGAACTGAGTTACGTACGTACGCCAGGACATCCGTTGCGTAACATCTGACACATGCAGTGCCAAAAATGAAACCACCCCACTTTTGAACGAATGAAAGACGGAGACTCAGATGGAAGTTTGATCCAGTCCCCAGTTACCAACTGACTTTCTATAATCATAAATTAAGCAATGATACGGAAATCTCCTACCAGTTGGCTGCTGTAGCTAAATTTCAATATTTAATGACCTTTTACTTTATTTCCATGTTTTATATTTAAGTAGCAAATTTGCCATGTTACAGCTATTTTGTAACAAGTATTTAACATTACAAAATATAATGGAGTTTAGAATACTACAAGGCAATTTTGCCTACACTTGAAGGACCGTATTCACAATTAAGAGTGAGTTAGGTGCGGAAAGATCCACATCTAACTCATGCATCCAGACCCAATACCCACCCCTGTTTTTAGGAGCATAATAGCACTTGAGTGCCATGGGGCTACCTTAAGTTACTGTGCTTATTTTCCTTCTTAAGGAGAAAACTAAGCATGAAGATCCCTTCCCCATGCCCTCTCCAGCACTTTACGTCTCCCACTCTCTTTTCCCCGAGGCGGCACTGGCACGCCTCCTTTTACTTAAATCGCTCTTTAAAGACCGTACATAGCGCAGTCTATAGGACGATGAATGCGTAGTGGCTCAGTACCTAAAAATCCGCACCTAAGAAGCAGTAGCCTTGGGTGCGAACCCGGTCCGAAATGTGGGTTTTCAGTACTGTAGCGCTCAAAATAAAAATAATAATGATTAACTAATACTTGATAAAATCAGTATTAAAAAATATATAGTTGGATATATAATGGAGGTGTCCCGAGATTTCAATCACAAATAATTTATTATACTAATATCAAAGATAAATAAAACATAAATTAAAAAACAATATCACAATGTGACCTGATTGAGTTGGTAACGTGGTGTAAATGAGATTCTCAATTACACAGAGAGCTATGTATAAATAAACTCAGTCCAATGTGTTGCACTGACCAGTGAGAATCCTTTTAGAGAGGTACTTGAGACAGTTCAGCAGAGGCAGATCAAGCAAACCAAACAGTTAATTAGTACAAGCAGACTGAAAAGAGATGTTAGGCACAGTATACCAAGCAAATATTGTGCAAGTAGCGATAGATATAGCCAATGTAGGGCGAGCTGTAAGCATAGGAGAGCCAAGCTTTATTATTTGTTGATTTATAAATCTGTCTGTAGTCATGATGAAGAACCTCCAGCACAATTATCTAAATTCTAGAACAACATTTTAGTACTACAAGATTATAAATCAGCACAAGAATATTTAAGTTAGATTTATATTTAACATTATCTTACGGTTTACACATTTCAGAAGTTTTATCCACACTGTCTTGATATTGCAACAGCTCTTTGTTTTATTTAAAATACTGACTTTTCTAAGATGTTGCAGGATGAAATATTGCAGAATCTTACTGGAGCTAAGAAATAGCTTGGGCCATTACACACCATTAAGATCAGTGACACTGTATGCCCACCTACACATTGTAAACACTTGCCATTTGTGTGTGGTAAAATGGGGAACCTTCCAGTGAAGTAAATGCAGTAAACAGAAACAAACACTCCTGATCACAACTGCAAGGTCAGAAGCCATTCCCAGGAGGTCTATTAAATAAATACTATTGCCCTAAATCCTATTGTCCCGCACAGAAGAGACCAAATGTTTTCTGGTTTTTTTTTCATTGAATTATTATTTAGACATGGATTTTGTATCATTTTTTTTTTTTTTTTTAAACATTTTATTTCTTGGAGCATAAGCAAAAAGAAAATACATTACAATTTGCACAACAGGATGCACTCACAGTCGAAGGTAGAGAACATAGTATGCATGTTATACAGTATTAAGGTCTTGAGCCATGATAGTATACAGTCACCATTATGAGGCACACAAGAAAAGAGACATACTAATGGCAAACAAGGTCTAAAGGATAAAAAGTGAGTGGTAGGTAGGAGGCGTAGGTAGGAGGCGGCCCCCAGAATGAGCTACTAACCACTAGGCCCAGAAGATCCCCATTCGACCAAGTCTGTAGTGATGCTTGGGATGGGAGGGTCCCCCAACAAAAACCTAGTTTGATACCAGGGTGCATGGCGAAAACATACATGGATTTGTTTCTGAATTTGAGGGGATAGGGTGCGTATATATGCAGACCATAACTTAAACAATTTTGCGACTGACTTTTCCTTCGTCAGGGTTGCCTCCAACCACTCCATTCTAAAATAGTGAAACAACTTTGCGTGGAACATAGTAAGAGTAGGTGGCTCTGGATGGATCCAATTCTGCAAAATACATTTTTTGGCGACAGCAGAGAATATAGTTAGCAAGTGCTTATTTTGAAGACTTAATCTAATTTCAGGGTTAAGATATCCTAAAACAGCCCATTCCTCGTTCGCCTCAGGAATATCTATCCCCAGGGAAACAATAAAAGACTGGACCAGGTTCCAAAACCTCCTAATATAAGAGCATTCCCACAAGCAATGTACTAGGGTTGCCCCAGGAACACCACATTTACAACATACATGGGAATCAGAGGTTCCCATCTCATACCTTCGATTAGGAGATACATAACCCCTATGGTATACACATAACATCATTTCTCTATATGTGCTTGGTTTAAATGTACGGAGAAGACTGGACAATGAGGTTAGTAGGAGCTCTGTAGTAAGATTAGGGAATATTAAAGACCAGTATGACAATCCCCCCTGGGTTCGGTTGTAGTCTAATGTATCCCGGAGGTACATATAATTACGGGAAATTGCGCCCCTACTAGGCTGTGGTTGCAAAAGCATGGTGTCAAAATCATTGCGCCAGTCGTCATCTCCAAATGAGCGTGTGACCTCGCACACATAGTGCTTCGCCTGTTGTAGCGCCAAATCCTGAGATGCTGGGATATCAAAAGTTTCCTTAATTTGGGCAGTAGAGAGAATCGATCGCCGTGGAGGCGCCACCAGATCCCGAACACAGGAAAGTCGTTTACTCAGCCAACTTCTAAATGGGTATGCCGCCTCCCCTCTCTGAAAGGCAGGATTATCAATAAAGGGTAGGAATAGGGACTGATGGGATAGCAGCTTTTTGCGTTTCCTAACTGCTTTCCACGTAGCCCAAGCTGACATAAGCAGGGGATTGTCCTGAATAATTTGGGGTATAGCACTTCTGGTACAATGCAGAAAGGATGTTAGTGACATGTTTATAGGGAAGGCCTGCTCAACCCTAAGATTGGAGTAGCAAGCGGTAGATTGCAGCCAGTCTTTGACAATCCTCAGGTGGCTAGCATACCCATAATATTTTAAATTAGGAAGGTTAAGTCCACCATTTGAGTGACACTGTTGTAATTTATGGAAGGATATCCTGGACCTCTTCCCCTGCCAAATAAAATTTCTAAAGGTCTTGTTTAGTAATTTCTCGTCTCTTGCTGATATAATAACAGGGAGCATTTGCAATGGATAAAGTAGCTGGGGAAAGAAAATCATTTTAATAAGATTAATCCTGCCCGAAAAAGAGAGAGGGAGATTATGCCATCTATCCATGGAAGCGCATATCTTAGTAATGAGAGGGTGTAAGTTGGAGGTATATAGTAAATGGTAGTTTTTTGGTAGCTGAAGGCCGAGATATGTTAATGAATGAGGGGCCCATCTAACTGGAAACTGCCTATACCAAGAGGGGCGGGATTCAGGGCCAAGCCAGAGGGCAACAGATTTGGCCTGATTAATAACAAAACCAGATATTTTACCAAACTCTACAATCAGC
>WWET01001825.1:82106-94213 GCA_011038615.1 Limnodynastes dumerilii | reverse complement strand
CCCCGGCGCTTGCGCATTGGGCCTCCGCCCGCCGTACTAGCGACGGCGGCCGTAGCTCAGGATCAGGCCCAAAGGCCTTGGCCACATCTTGGGACACGACAGCGGCTTTATCACTCTCCTCCCTCGCTAGCTGTAAACACAAATAGCCGCCTATGATTTATAGATGTTGATCTACCAGGCATGAAACCTGTTTGGTCTGGGTGAATGACTTGTGTTATGACTGCTTTAAGCCTAGTGGCCAGGATTTTGGCCAATATCTTCACATCAGTAGTGAGGAGAGATATGGGTCTATACGATTCTGGTAGAAGGGGATCCTTCCCTGGTTTGGGGATCAATATAATTAGAGCTTCTGACATTGGCTCTGGAAGATGTCCCTCATGCAATATTAAGTTAAATAATTCTATATGAATCTAGCAATGAAAAATCTGCGAAAGTGCTTGTATACTTCCCCAGGGATGCTCCTGGAGCTTTGTGGTTAGGTATAGCGGATATAGTCGTTTCATTTTCTAGTTATCTGATAGGGGAATTAAGAAGAGATCTGGCCTCTGAATCCATCTGGGGAAGATTAATTTTGTCCAGAAAGGAGACAAGCTGAGAAGGGGGATATTGCACCTGGGATTTGTATAAATGTGTAAAAAAGGTAAGAAACACCTCAGCAATCTTAGATCCTTCTTTATGTACAGTCCCATTTTGGTCAGCAACTGCTGGAATGGCCTCCATCTCACCCCTAGCAAGTCTAGCTAGATAGCTGCCACAGGCATCTGAATGGAGGTATTGATTATGCTTGGTGAATAGTAATTTTTGTTTCGTTTTTTCAGTGAGGCACCGCCTCCATTCAGTTTGGGATCTAAGCCATTCAAGCTAGTGAGTGAGATGAGAGGTACAGAGTCTCCAGGTCCATATATTTCTACTCCAGGGGCTAGATTTACTAAGCTCGATTTTAAAACGCTACTCTAAATCGTTCAGCATCGCCGTAGTTATTTAGCGATTTGATGCAGTCAAATCGCTAAATTTACTAACAGGCGATTTAGAGTAGCGATTTGTAAACTCCAGCGATGTGTAGCGATTAAACTCCAACGAGTTTATGTTAAACTCGCTGGAGTTTAAATCGCTGGAGTTCCTGCCCCTGAAAAAAAAAAAATGGCTGTCGCAGCAAGCAGTTCTCCCTTGGCATGCAGCTGCCTATAGTACTATAAGTCAAATCATGCACATGTAATGCAGTGCATGGTTTGGCTTATTGTACTATAAGCGTCAGCATGCCAAGGGTTAATGCCATGCGGTCGGCAGCATCTTCTGTCCGGTTCACTGTAAATAAAAAAAAATACCTCATGCACGTTATAAAATACATATGTCCCCTCCAATCCTATTATTATTAGTAAATGGCCACTTAGCTCCCTAAATAAATAAGCCTCCGTCCCTTCAGGTCCCAAAAGATTTATCCCCATGTCCCTGCTGCTATAAATAGATTTAAAAAGATAATAAAAATCTATGGGCACTAAGACCAGAATTATACTTGTATTTAGCAGCCGTCTGGGGAGGTAGTGCACACTCCCTTTTGTTCAAGAGAATTAACTCTTTAAACCAGGAAAAAATATATAGAAAAGACAGCGCTTTTGGAAATTTAAACCATTAATTTTTAGAAAAGATTAATAAAAATAAATAAAAAAGGTAAGTATCCAGAACAAGGATCGTAACATAAACCACTCTACAATTAACTAAGGTGGCTATAATGAACTGTATCAGACACTGGCAAGTAAAAATAACAATAACATTTATTGAACCAATTTAGGCATATAAAAAATTCCTATATAAAAATACATGAATGTGGACCAATAAAATTAATATTGCACTTATTTTGCACTTCTGTTCGACCATATAAATAAATAGATGTAAATTGAGCACTGGCAAATTAATTAGTAGTCACAAAACCACACACAGAGTCACAGTACTATGACAGTATAATAGATATTCCACTGGTGTCCGCGTTGGTCCCGAGTATTACCCAGTATATATGTGGGCTATAGTGTGAAGGCCGGTCCCCGCTTCCAGTGGTAAATATATTGCAACGTGAGAAATAGTAGGTGACAGTTAGAGTATGATTTCGGTAATAATGTAGCAGATGGTGGGCCTGATTCAGAGATCCGATATTAACAATAGTTAGGTGCGTATATTTAGGGTCGAATCGATTATGCTTCAACTGCGCATGCGTAGTAATAGTGCAACGCCGTCTACATTGAAGATAGGGTCGGAAATGCCTTAAGGTCGGACTTGTGAATCGGTCGGGAACAATTGCGATCTTAAGTCCAGCGGAAATCTAAGAACCGAAGGATTTGCATAGAAATGGGCGGGGGAGGCATTGAGATGAGGGAAAGTGGGCGCGCTTACAGAGTTAGGACCCTAAATATACGCAACTAATACACATAAGGTCGGAAGTGAGTGCGGCCAGATAGGGCAAGTCAATGCAGGTCTAACTTTAGGTCCGCCCGCTGTTTGCAAGGGGAGTGACTGTTTATTCAGTGGGATGTAACCTGCTCCGACCTGCCACTTAGATGCGTATATTTGCGATCCCATCGCCGATGGATCTCTGAATTAGGCCCGGTATGCTTACAATACCGATGTTCTTTTCAGTTCTCCTCGTGTTGTGAAATGTCCTTTGCGTGGTTGCTACTGTGTCTCTCTACACCTCTTTGTGCAGACAGGAGCACACAGTTGCCAGTATAGTGCTTGACTCCAATCAGATGGGGGGAGCCCACGTATAGTTTGGAACTTCCTCACGGGTGGCCAACCCCGGGGCTTGCGTGGATTTATCTCCCAAACAATCTGGATATTAAACGGAGTTCAAAATTGCCAGTGGGTCTTCTAGTGCAGAAAATTGTAAGGTCCACAAGCGCTGCTTACGTGTTTCGTCCTCCTTCGAGGACTTTTTCAAAGCAAATGAGTCATTTGCAACTGTGTGCTCCTGTCTGCACAAAGAGGTATAGAGAGACACAGTAGCAACCACGCAAAGGACATTTCACAACACGAGGAGAACTGAAAAGAACATCGGTATTGTAAGCATACCGGGCCTGATTCAGAGATCCATCGGCGATGGGATTGCAAATATATGCATCTATGTGGCAGGTCGGTAAGGTAAGTATCTGTTGCACCAGCAAGTTATTCAGAAGCTGGGGGATGGTGGAGACAGGAATGGTGGAGAGAGAGATGCACTTCCACTATACTGCTGTAATTATATGATGTAGCAGGGGTAATGTGGGAAGTGTTATTTGAACTGTGTGTGAGACCACAGAATAATGCTCAAGATGGCGCCTATTAGTTTTAAAAAAATGGCGTATTTTCACGCCAAGCCACAAGTGTAGTGCTTTCTATAGACTGCAGGCACATTTAGTTGGACTGGCAGGAACGGACCAGAGATCATGGTAGCCGATCCAGATACCGGTGTGGGCGCCGCTGTATCTCCGCACTCTCCGGGTGGTGCAGCATGTGAGTGTGTGAGGGGAAGTCCCACTGTGTTCCCTGCACCCCTCTCTGCCCTGGTAACACTCCCGATCAGACGGCACAGCGATGTCTCCCCTGTGGGCGGTAGCGGGTGGCCTAAAACGGGTGATTTTCGGGTTAGGTAGAGGAGCTCCTACGCTGTGCTTTCTACCCCATCAGCTTCCAAGCCACGCCCAGCCAACTTTTTCAGAACTTTTTACATGATCTATATACTATAATATTGGTTTTCATATTGGATTGAAACTTTATGATGTATACATAGAATTTGACTACTTTTTTGTATTTTGTGATTCTTCAGGGCATATCTAAATACTGGTGAAATGGCAAGGTGAAAACATTACCATTTCTTATTGTAGCACTCAGAAGTGTTGGGATATTTATTGGCAGAGTAAAAATACTAGTTTTTATTTATAATATTTCTAGCTGACAAGGGGTATAGTGCAATATAATATTACATTTTCATAACGTGCTAAATTTACCGTTTAATCACAAAAACATTATTAGAAGTAATAACAGTGTATAACTGAGCTTTGAAAATGTATATGCTATTTATATCACTTAGAGGTATATTTATCTCATAATCTGAGAGGAGTGTAAATACAGTGGCTTTTCTAGTTACATCTGTACTAATAGGGATTTAAACAAATGACTAAGTGAATGCAAGTCAAGAGCCTTAAGACCTGAGCTATTAGGCAGTATATGACATCATACATCAGTCTCCTAGATAAAGCTATTAAACTGTCTATTGAAAAAAAGAAAACTACATATAGCTACAGGAGTAGAACTTATAACCCACTATTTAATCTTACAAATGTAACGCCCAGACAGACATTAATATGGTCTCTGATAGTATGACAATGCACATACAATGATATGTAATGGAAAAAGGGTGATAAGCACCTCCATATTTCTAACACTAGATTGGCAATGACCGGGAACGGTATTCATGAAATATACTGGCTATAGCAGTTTTACCAGACAGCAGTGTGTCACACAAGGATACTAGTAGAATTCCACAAAAGATAGTTACAGACAGGTGTATTCATGTTTCTGTACAGAAAAAACCTTATTGTACTGAGGCTTTGGCCTATTATACCCTTGGTTTGGTCAGCTTTAGCCTTCTAACAATTCTTCTATGAATGTGCTGTGTATGTCAAGGATCAAGAAACTGAGATGTTACACATATACACAGGAGCCATAAACTCACTGAAACATAGCATCTTTAATTGTCATGCAAATTCCACAATCTGACAAATGACACAGTAGCGTTAGTAAAAGCATGACAGAGCTGTAAATGGTTGTAGAGGGGAAAAGACACGAAAGCATGCAAGAATACAATAACATAAACACAGGGTCATAATCACAAAAGTACACAATTTATAACCAGCTGAGGCTGTTCTCTGATTGTAAAATATAGGTATCACATGATAATTGTTGACCCAGAACATCCAAATCTGACATCTTAAATATTTGTACCGCAATCTCTCAGCATTAAAATGAGTATTTTGAATGGCTAACTTGGGATTGGTACACAAAAATATGAATACATCTTTGCTGGTGTGGTTAGCCGTGTCAATGAAACATAAGATAAGGTACTTTTCATCAAATAGTTTACCTATTACCATATACTATCCACTGGCTAAGCTACAAAGAAGAAAATGATAGAAAAAAATTAAAGCAATGTGTCATAAGACAGTGAATCTTTTCTCTACTAGCTTAAAGAAAATAGGTTACACCAACCTAAGTTGGTGTCAACACACCTTTTGAATGCTGTTGGTTATTAATATATTATTATAACTGTTCACACCCTCTACATACACTCTCTGCTATAAGAAAAATATATCTTTAATATAAAGAGGTCAGATTGCTGAATTGATGGACATACGATATATAAAAATGTATATGGCTGTTTCACTGAGGTCAAACAAGGTGTAACATACTCATTCTCTGTCCCCTTAACCCATTCCACGTAACATTTCTTCAGTGGAGCAATTTATGAATATATCTTCCCCTAAGCATGCACCCATAGACCCCTCAGCTATTCCAGCTTACCTACTTTAGAGCACACAATACAAAATATAAAAGCATGCCTTGTGTCATGCACTTTTCCCTTCTGAGAACTATTTTCTGCAACCCCTCTCTCAATGTGACTAGTATTATATATGTTATTCCTCATTGCCCAGAATATTTTATTGTCAGCTTTATTTTATTTCTTTCTCACTAACTCAATGGTCCAGTAATTAGGTGAAGGTCAATTACAAAGTGCTAAACTAATGCTGGAAAGTGCAGTCAGATCATCACCCATGATGCCTAGATTGATGGCTTTCCTAGCCATTCACCCTACTGCAAAATGAGAAACAGATGTGTATGTTCACTCCAAGCAATGTATTAAAAAGCTTAATATACATATATTTGGTCTTATGTTTAATTTAATAATAAACAAGCTAAAGCTAGCAGTATTTGAAAAGAAAAAGTAAAACGTTAGCACAGTGTATTCCTCCTAGTAAATGACCTCCATAGGGAGAAGATTTACTAAAACTTCAGAAAGAAAACGTATAAACTCATATCATCAGATCAGTTCTAGATATCATTTTCTAGAATAGATTAGATAACTGATCACTAGAATGTGATTGCTTGTTTGGGCTATACCTCCCCTTTATGCCTTAACAAGTCTACCATGAAATGGAGGGTTTCAATCAGTATTTTAGTTGCTATGACAATTAGCCCACTAACTCTCAGTAACTATACCTCAAATGTTACTCAACATTTGTTCTATTTATATATTCCTGACTACTCATGATAACAATCTTTTCTGGTGATTGATTATTATAAAAATTTCTCTTAATGTTATTTATATGTATAGTCACCACCTTTGTTGCCTCATCTAATATTCTTCATTTGTTACAGCTCCCATCCTCTTTCAGTCATTTTAGTTAAGTTCCTCTACACATAATGCTCTCAATTTGTCAATGTCTACTCCCCCCCCAGGTATTCTCTTAACCATATATGGTGAATCTTATGCATATGGTCATTCACAACCCTGACATCCCTTCTAGAGCCTTTTCTTCAATCAGGGTGACTTTTTCTCTTCTCCCATAAAGTCCACATCTTCTTTGGTGTTCTTGTCCAGTCTCCCTCCCATAGAGAGCATTTCCTCTGGGATAGTCTCCAGATCCTCGCTCTGCAGAGCCTGTATGATGAGCATCAGTTCTTCGCAGAGAGTCTCATATCGATATCTAACTCTGATGTCAGGCACATTAGTTCTGCGGATATCATTGCCCTCAGGACCATCCCGCACATAACTAGGACCCAGCCAGTAACTCTTAACCTGTGACACAGGAAATATTAAAATAAATATTATTATATTCATCAAGAATATCACACCCAGGACCGTATTCACAGATACGCTTATCTGCACAAGGCAAGGGGAGTTTGTACAAAAAACAAGACATGGCCTTCTAACTTTTAACGATAGAAGTGATTAGTAACTGAGTAATGGCTAGAGTGCCAGGCCATGTCTTGTTTTTTGTATAAATTCCCCTTGCCTTGTGCACCTGTCATATACATTACTTTATAAACTAATTTGTAGCAGCCTCCATTTTGGATATGTGGTTTAAAGTCTCTCTCAGATTGCAGCTGAGATTGGGTGCGGTCTCAGAGTAGCAGTTTGGGAGACCTGGGAATCTCCATGTGAGGTATGCTCTTGGTTTAGAAAGATATTGGATATGTGACCCAAAGTTGGGGCTCTATTTAGAGTTAAGATTAGAGTTAGGACTCTTCAGCAGAGAATCCTTGTAAGTGGCGAACAGCTTATCACGTATCTGCAGATATTTGTAACTAATTCTCTGATTTTTATTTTAAAGATAGAAGTTCATGATTAGTAACTGAGTAATGGCTAGAGTGCCAGGCCATGTCTTGTTTTTTGTACAAATTCCCCTTGCCTTGTGCACCGGTCATATATATTACTTTATAAACTGATTCTGTAGCTGCCTCCATTTTGAATATGTATGTATATATATATTGTGGATGGGCCTTTCGTTGCTGCAGGGGGTAATGGGACACTTCCTCCTGTAAATCTAGTGTAGTGTGTACAGAGGCACTGTGCAGCTGATTGGGACTTCCGATTGGGAGTGTTATTATTTAAATTTTTCTGTCCTTAGCATAGTTGGAAGTGTGTACTCAGATTTTTAGTAATATGTTCAGTTTTTTATTCTTGCTCATTACATTGTCTAAAACAAAAATGTTTAGCATGAGCTCTTTTGAACATTAAGGGCCAGATTCATTAAAAACATTTTGGGCTGCGATTTCACATTGCAGCCCATCGCGGCGATATTGCTGCGATTAAAAAAGATTCCGAATTCATTAAAACGCGATTTGCTTGCGATTTTTGCAATCTCAAGCGATGTTCTGCGATTTTTAAAG
The DNA here is from genome assembly GCA_011038615.1 of Limnodynastes dumerilii. NCBI lineage: Eukaryota > Metazoa > Chordata > Amphibia > Anura > Limnodynastidae > Limnodynastes > Limnodynastes dumerilii. Next base: position 86,296 of record WWET01001825.1, on the reverse strand, counting down.
GGCTAAATCGCGGTGATTTTCAATATAAAACCACCGCGATTAGCGCTTTAACAAATCGTGGCTAATCTTAGTGTAATCTGTGCAGTGTATCGTGTGTATTAAAATAAATAAAATGTTTGTGCACTCACCGTTTGATGTCAGCATCTTGGGAAGCCTTCAATTCTTAGTATAATGTCTTCTGCAGTTTTCTTCTTCATTGGATCATCGTCTCCTGTTGCCACGACGCAGGAACACTTCTAATCGCCATCCGGGCTGCTCCTTATGATGATAAGGTCGCTAGGGGGCAGTGTTTTTATAGTAGAGATGAAGTCAGAAACAGTAGAGGACCAATGTAACTGACGTCATCTCTACTATAAAAACACTGCCCCCTAGCGACCTTATCATCATAAGGAGCAGCCCGGATGGCGATTAGAAGTGTTCCTGCGTCGTGGCAACAGGAGAAGATGATCCAATGAAGAAGAAAACTGCAGAAGACATTATACTAAGAATTGAAGGCTTCCCAAGATGCTGACATCAAACGGTGAGTGCACAAACATTTTATTTATTTTAATACACACGATACACTGCACAGATTACACTAAGATTAGCCACGATTTGTTAAAGCGCTAATCGCGGTGGTTTTATATTGAAAGTCTTTGTAACGGCACTCACGCTGAGGAAATACTTGCCGGGGTGCTCATATAGGAAAACACATATACAGCAGAAGAATGGCACTCCCAGACTTGTTTTCCAAAAGATGAAATAGTAGTTTAATCACTCCCAGAACTGGCGGCACGTGTGTCTCTCACGATGAGGTGATAGGAGGTGAGTACATGACATTATTTATATATTTGGGCTTGTATAAGGCTGTGTTGTATATTTATCCCTGATGATAGGGGCTTGAACGTCCCTGAAACGTTGGATACCGATTAAACTACAATTTCATCTTTTGGAAAACAAGTCTGGGTGTGCCATTCTTCTGCTGTATACATATATATATATATATATATATATATATCCACGTCATTACAACACTACAAGTTTTGTGCTTTTCTTTTCTAGATGCTGTGTCTCTGTTACCCTGTGAGGAAATCCGCTCATTAAAACACTGTTTCTTGCAAGCTCACACATGTGAGCTTAGTTTGGGTGTGTGACTTTTTTGTTCTATATATATATATATATATATATATATATATATATATCCACGTCATTACAACACTACAAGTTTTGTAAAATGCTTTTCTAGATGCTGTGTCTCTGTTACCCTGTGAGGAAATCCGCTCATTAAAACACTGTTTCTTGCAAGCTCACACATGTCACAGGAGCTTAGTTTCCACACTTGGGTTGCAATGCTGTATTCTTCCATTAGAGGCTCCTGTAAAATATATTAAATCAAAACAAAATTACTGACATACATAGTCTACAAACCTCAAATATTAACCAAGGTGAAAGATAAAATATGTAGCTAAACATATGTAGCTGGACAAATCACACCACGAAACGCACGTCAGGTGTCTTCCTTCATCGGGTGTGCAGCTACAAGACACTTTCAAGCTATTGGTTACCCTGTTTACAAGACGGAGGTGCAGACTTAGCGCTAGTTAAAGCAACAAAGAACTGTTCAATCGTGGCCATAAGGGAAAGGTAGCCGCACCAGGGGAGTGAAGAACCACCGTGAGGTGGCTTTATTGTTTATTTTCTTATTATTCGTATTTTGCAGCTTAGGGACAGTGTATGGCTGCTAAGAATCCTTTGTATACTAAGTACCGAATGCCGACTAATGATTTTGCATATTATGAAGACTAATGTTTGTATATGGGATATTTGTTTCTGCTCAATACAGTCAAAGATAATTAATTTATGAATATGCAAATTATGATACAGTCTGTTATTGGAGGAACAGCATCACGTATAAAGGGCTATTTTTGCCCATTCATATTTATTGCTGACACTTATACAGTCATTTATGTAGCTACAATGGGCCGGATCCTAATCTAAGAACTACGGGGAACTCACGCAAGTCAGCTGCGTAAGTCCCCTGTCAGAGAACATCTGCGCATACACACGCCAGATGTTCCGTAAGCGTAAGTACTAACGTCCATACCGAGTTTACACACGTCACTACTTACAAGAAAGGGGGCAGACTCTTCACTTACAATGGCTCTATCCCAACCATATAGGTGGAGATAGCCATTTAAATGAAGTGTCTGTGGTGGGGGAAGCCCCGCTACGATTAGTCGTAAAAGTTAAGGTAGGAATCTGGACACGTAAGGAGAGCGGGGAGTGCAGGGGGCGTGCACTACCTGCTACGGCTGCGTGACTATGGACCCCCGCATGCATGTAAAGCGTGCGGGGGTCTGGATCTACCCCAGTGTTTGTAATTGTTGCTGTTATGTTGTTTGGAAACTAGTGCACCTATGCTTGTTATGGTACTTTTTTGTTGTATTTAAGTCATTTTTCTTTTTCCACCATCCACAGTGCTCTACCTTTGTGAAATGAAACTGCAGTGGGTCATCTGTGGATAGTGACACAATAAGGCCACGTGACAGAAAATCAGGGAGTGGATTCCGGTGATAGCTCAGGAACAGGCTGTTATTACTTAGAGGAGACATGGCTATACCTATCTGGGCCAAGTAATACAGATACTGCAAAACAGGAGCCTGCAAAAAAGATAAAAGAGAGAAAACAGATTTACATTTGAGAAGAAGAACAAAGACATGGCAATGCAGTAAAAGCAAATCAATAACAATACTATATAAAGGTACTATACCTTTGTACTGCAGTATGTTCAGAAAAGGTAAGATAGGAAGAGCATAAATGTGCCTAGTGCATAGTAAACTGATTGGGGCTAGATTTACTAAGTTGCAGGAAAGGAAAAGTGGAGATGTTGCCCATAGTAACCAATCAGATTCTAGCTTTCACTTTCCTATTACATACTAGAACATGTCAGCCAGAATCTATTTGGTTGTTATAGTGCAACATCTACAATTTTCCTCTTCCGCAATATAGTAAATATGGCCCTTAATGTTTATGTATTGTGCTGGATAACATTTTATCCACAAGATTGGGATTAGGAGCTGCTGAATGAATCTACTTCCAATGTGCTAATTAACATCTACAGCTCATTTGAATTTTTACAGTGCTTAGACAAATACCGTTCAGGCCCCCAGTTTTGGAGGTTCTTCTGCGGGTTGTTGGAAGCAGTAGCTTTTGGATGCCTTAATCAGTGTGTCAATTTAAGTGTCTCAAGCAACTGTTCAGGCCTCCAACCTTTCATATCTGGTGGTTCCCTGCAGGCTGTTTTCACTAGAGTAATACTTACCGTACCATTTCCAATCAATTATATCTCACTGTAATTTGTTATTATTATATACGTACTTTGTGATCTGCTAAATGTGAATGTGATATTTGATAGCTGTTGTTCAGGTTGGCCTTCCTGTTTTTTATGTTGTATGAATTTGTATGCTCTATTAAATTTTAATAAATGTATTAACTGTTCCTTACCACTTGCAGTGATTATTGTAGTTTGAGGCACTATCCAGCATGGCTATTTGTATATATAGTTCATATTGCTCTTTCTGGTTTGCACTACTCAGTTAGCCTGCGATGGATATATTGCCCCTATTATTAGTAACATTATTATATCATATATGTTAGATATTCATACACATGATATAATTATTCCTTGTGATTTTTACAATTATCTGTTGTAACGATCAAAAGAAAATATTGTGTTCAATTATTGATCACTGCAGGAAGTGACTGTCTGAAAGGCGATTTTCTACTAGGGAAATGTCTCGATATCAGAGCCATTTACATATCTTGGTGTGAAAATCCAGGCATATGAGGAAGGCTGCTGAGATTGACAGGATGCTCTGGCTGCATGGATGTCCTATCATTCTTAGTATTGATTGGCTGCACGGGTCTCTTGTTTCAACAAATATTCAGCATACACATTATACAATTTTCAGGGGATCAGCAGATTATCAGACTGACACATGCGGTTTCCTAGCTCAACTTCTAAATAGCACTGTAATACCCCGTTCAGATTACCATGGAAAAGCCGGGGTTTTCATGAAATTGCCGGCTTTCCTGAAAACCCCGGCTTTTTCTGGCAATGTGAACGGTGAAGCCGGGTCTCTTTAGCCGGGTCTTAGACCCGGCTAAAAAGAAGGGTTTTTGCCGGCTTTTTTAGAAGCCGGCTTCACCCG
>WWET01001825.1:37167-78134 GCA_011038615.1 Limnodynastes dumerilii | reverse complement strand
ACTGTTGCTACCCAGTCAAGCCTGCCTAGCATCAAGCTCAAGTCACTGTTGCTATACAGTTTAGCCTATTGTTGCTACCCAGTCAAGCCTGCCTAGCATCAAGCTCAAGTCACTGTTGCTATACAGTTTAGCCTATTGTTGCTACCCAGTCAAGCCTGCCTAGCATCAAGCTCAAGTCACTGTTGCTATACAGTTTAGCCTACTGTTGCTACCCAGTCAAGCCTGCCTAGCATTAAGCTCAAGCATTCTGTTGCTATACAGTTTAGTCTACCGTTGCTACCCAGTCCTGCCTGGTCCTGTCGTCCTGGTCTCAAGCCCTGGTCCTGCTGTCCTGGTTCTGCTGTCCTGGTCTCATCATCCTGGTCCTGCCGTCCCGGTTCCACTGTCCTGGGTCCTTTTCTGGTTCCAGTTACCGTGGTCCTCGCTGTCCGGTCCAGTAGCCTTGTGATCCAGCCCGTACCAGCACGCCAGTCCGGTGCAACCCAGCACGCCAATCCGGCGCAACCTGATCCTGTCTTCACGCCAGTCCGGTCCTGTCTTCACGCCAGTCCGGCACAACCCACCACGCCAATCCGGCGCAACCTGGTCCTGTCTTCACGCCAGTCAGTTCTTCACGCCAGTCCAGTCCTGTCTTCCCACCAGTCCGGCACAACCTGGTCCTGTCTTCACTCCAGTCCTGGTAAAGCTTGCTTCTGACTTCAGTTCTGATCCAGCCACCCTGTTATCCAGTTAGCAAGCTACCCAGCTATCCTGAACTTTGCACTCAAGTCCGGCATAGTCCGGCCACCAATCTGCTACTATCTGGACATTCACCCTCACTTTATTCCACTACCATATACTCTGTCTTGTGCAACCATCCTTATTAAAAATCACTAATTATACTTCACTCTACTACTCGTCTGTTAATTCCCTGGAAACCCGGGACAGGTCCCACCATTCCTCGCATTTCGTGACAGACTGTCTAAGCCCACTACGCTGTCTGCACCAGACACAGCGATTTTGAAGGATAATCTCGATAGAAGGTGTGACTGATTTATTCTTGCGCTTGGTAGCAAAGGCCATGGAAAAATGGTCTGAATTGCTCATTCAGGGTTTGCGGGGTGGTTCTCCATTAGAAGAACTTACTCTGTTGGGAGAACATCTTAAGGAAGCGGCAGGTTTTGTTACTGATGCTGCTTTAGATGCTGTGGCATCTTCCTCTAGGGCTTCAGCCTTGTCCGTAGTAGTCCGGAGGATTTTATGGATTTGTTCCTGGCAGGCAGATGCTGACTCTAAGCGAGCCTTGGAATCCTTGCCTTTTGACTGATCAATTCTCTTTGGAGCAGAGCTAGATAAGATAATTGATCAGGCTACAGGTGGAAAGAGTACTTTCCTTCCTGTGAATCCTCCTAAGACTAAATGCCGCCCCTTCTCCGGTTCTAGATTTAGCTCATTCAGATCCTCTTTTAGGGGCAGGACTAGTTATGCCAGGGGTCACCAAGGACAGCAGGGACAGCCTAAGTCATCTTACAAGGGACGGCAGGCTTGGGTTTCCAAGCATCAGGCTTCTAAGCCGGCTCTACTAGATCAGTCCGTGCGTCATGGGCGGCAAGTAGAGGGGCGTCTGTGCAGCAGCTGTGTCGCGCAGCTACCTGGTCCTCCATCTACACGTTCACTAAATTTGATAAGTTTCAGGTTTTCGCATCCCAGGATGTTTCCTTTGGAAGAAAGGTTTTTCTACTGAGCATTCCCTCCCTTAGGGGACATCTTTGGTATATCACCCATGGTCGCAGTGTCCCACAGATGTGAAAAGAGAAAAAGGGATTTATTGTTAATCACCGTTAAATCCTTTTCTCTTGGATCATCTGGGGGACACTGTGTGCCCACCCTCACGCTCAGTGATAATTGGGTTTTCTGAATCAGACTGGGTTTTTTCTTCTCTATTATTTCTCTCCTGGGCTTTGTTATTAACACTGAGGTCCAGTGGGGGTTGGAGAGGGGAGGAGCTTACCTCAATAGTTTTTATTAACTATCAAGTGCCCAGCTCCAGTGTGCCTCTACCAACCCATGGTCGTTTTGTCCCCCAGATGATCCAAGAGAAAATGATTTAACGGTGAGTAACAAAAAAACCCGTTTTCGCAATGCGCGATATCCCTGCACCACACCTCCGCCGCTGCTATCGCCGGACCTGGAACAGGTAAGTAAATTACCTCTGCGGGGGTTAGGGTTAGGGTCAGGCTGCGGGAGATGGAGGTTTAGGGTCAGGCTGCAGAGGAGGGAGGGTTAGGGTCAAGCCTCCCAACTGGCTAAGAGGAATCGGGTTTTTCCAAATTGGGAGTTTCTATGAGGGGACCCACACCCCCAGTGGTCTGAATACGAGCCATAATAAGTATGTCTTGTTAACAGTTTGATAGAGTGCATCCATATAACATGGGTGTGGGTCTCCGGTTAGAACAGCTCTATTCCTATTTCTCCCAGCCAGTTCTCAAGGAGGCATAGCAATTGATCCCCGGAGCACCAAACATGGTGCTCCGAACAGTAAGTGGCAAAACTAACCCCAACCCTTCCCCTAATTCTAACCCTAACCCTCCCCTTCTATTACCCTAATTCTAACTCTCTATTCCCCACAACCTGACCCTGACCCTCCCTTCCCAGCAGCCTGAACCTAACCCTCCATTAGTCGCAGCCTAATCCTAACCCTAACCTCCCCTTCCATGGCCCTAACCCTAACCATCCCTTCCCCGCAGCCTGACCCTAACCCTCCATTGCCCACAGCCTGATCCTAAACCCCCTTCCATGGCCCTAATCCCAACCCTTCCTTCCCCACAGCCTGACCCTAACACTAACCCTCCCTTCCCCAAAGTCCCCGAAGAGGTTATTCACTTTTCCCGGTGGTCCACTAAAGTGGCAGGTCTTGCGGTAGGTCTGGCAGCAGCGGTGGTTGCGTTTTCAAATTTTTTTTGCAAAAAATGAATGGATGAGTATAGGATAGGCATACTCACCCATTCTGCACAAAAAATTCGAAATTAGATGGGTATTTGAAATAGGGACAGCCAAAAAGGAACTTTAGGCTGCCCTATTTCGCAATACCATCTTTCTAAGCGGGGATATTCCACCAATATAAGTATACAGTCAAAATAATTAGAACCCTACAATGAGGTATTTAAAAACACATGGACAAGAGACATCAGTAAAGCACTAATTGGAGGTGGCTATAAACTTTCTGGCATACATGAGTTGAAATGCATCATGGGTGATTTTTAATATCCAAATTTAACTTATAATGTGTGTGGATGTAATAATCTAGTATAAAAGAGTAGAAAGTAGAAAAAAACTAGAGGAATGACAAGATCACAACTCTTCTTGACTTAGTACTATCCTATCTACTAGAAGGTATATTTTATCTTATTTACAGGCCATGAATTTAGTGATATCAGCATGTTAATATGTAACTTCAGAGAGACACAAAAATGATGGCTTTCAAAAGCAATGTAATTAGTACACTTATTCTGTGGGTGGGATGGTTACTAGGTTGTAATGCAGCAATGTCCAATGTAGATGTAACTATATGATATTAGCTATAAATAAGTAAATATTCATGGATATACCTGCGCAGGTGGTTGAGCACTGTCATGTTGGCATACATATAGTACAAATAGTAGGAATAAGGTGGGTTTTCATCCTCCCTCCAGTTTTCAGGTAGTGGGCTATCCATATTAAAAATATGATGTTCTGGTTTTGATTCATCATCTACACTGTCAAAGCCATCCATCTGAAGCAAATACAGAAATGTGTTTAGAGTGAACAGATCAAGTCAGTGTGTTAGAGTCAAAATACATGCATTACTTCACAAAAGTGAACTGAAGGAATGTCAGCCGAATTCTCCGTACGTGTGGAGAACTGTCTGACAGAGCGGTATATCCCCTGCGTCTGCCTAAACTCTGTAAAATGGGCAAGGGGGAGCATTTTAATTTTACACTAGGAGTGGGAATAAGGGGCTACGAGCAGATCAGCAGTCTGATGGACCGCTGATCCGCACGTGTGACTTAAGGCTGCCATATGGCAGAGTAAGTCACCAAATCTACATTTGAGAGAAGGAAGTGACAGGAGAAGTTCGCTCCCTTCTTCCGTGCGGACTGACAGACTTCCGCACATACAGAAAGCATGCCGGGGTCAGATCTGGGCCCTTGTCTTGAAGTTACCTGCTGCTGCTGTTGTAGCAGTAAGAAGGGAACACATATCGCTACTATCTAGAATAATTACCACTATATAAAATATTGCTTATTGGACAGTCGATAAGGGGGAGTGTCGGGGGAGTGCTGTGATGTCACACTGAGTGTTAGACCGCTCAGTGTAAGATCGTAGCTCTGGATCAGGCCCAATAAGCCTGATTCAGACTTAAGGGCGGTTTAAGTACGCAATCGTGCCTGTGTTACATCCTAGTACATATAATGCACTCCCCTCGCACATACATAACTTAGCTGGCTTATGTGTTCAGAACCCTACCTTGACTTTGTGTACATATTGCCTAGTTGTACGTAAGCTTGCGTAGGGATGTTACGCCCATCAAGTGTAGTTACGCGCAAGATATGGACGCTCAGAGTTATGATGCCTAACATCTGCCGTGCACATGCGCAGTGCATTCCCAAAGCCAGATTTACACATGCAGCATGCATAAATTAACTATTAAGTCTGGATCAGGCCCAATGACAGGCCAGAGAATGAGGCTTTCAACGCACGTTTGCTATTTGTAAGAAGCAGTCTATAGGTTATTATTTGAATGAACACTAAAGCTAAAATACAAGGTGCATGAGACAAAAAAAAAAATATATATATATATATAAACGTAAGTCATGTTTTGGACTGGTATAATGTATCAACCCTTACTAACCACTAGGGCCAGATCAATGTTAATTATTGTAAAATGTGTTAATAACTTCATACAATATATGTAACAGAGCTTGAATTGAGTGGTATATGGGGGTATGCCATACCCGGTTGCAGTCCCCACATTGATGGCCTCTTTTCCAAAATAGATACATAGAAAGTTACTTTTCTCACAGCGATTATTAATTTTTGACTGTTATTTGGTAATAATAAAAATGTGTGTTCTTAAGGATATCAGACTATAGTACTTTCCTGCGTTATCTTACTTATGTATAGCATACACATTAGACCCTTATAGGAGCTTTCAATTTCTGACTGGGTATGTTGAACTATATGGAGAAGAATTGCATTCACACAGTTGTCCAGAGTTCACAGTAGTTGCATCCAATTAAAGTTTCTGACTTAAACAAATCTATACAGCTGTCCACACAACTGCATCAGTTTTTGAGATTGAATAGGCAACAAATGGGTGATTCAAAGTAGCTTCACTTTTCAAACTCAAAGGACCAGATTTACACTTAAGTGTGAGATCCGTAGAAGCGTATACGCAACTACTTCTGCAGTCCACACCGGTCCAAGTAGGGAAAATATGCACAGAGAATGATAGCCTTCCCTCCCTGTCTAATCTACATGCCCCCCCCTCCACCCACTTATCCTATCTTCCCACAAAGACTGCACAGGTAGCCTCCTCTTTCTTACCTACGTACCCAAAGCCTACGTAGCTTGTGTAGTCAATATGACTACTGACTACACATGCGCAGTAGTCTTTTTGTTAAATATACACACCTAAAAAGCAGCAGCTTCTTATATGTGAATCAGGCCCAGAAATGGCATTCTTCCTTATAAACGTTTAAATGGCATGCTTCTACTAAACGCTGTATCAAAATGAGTTCTGATATCACCAGGCATTTTTTTGGGGTTGAGTCCTTTGCCTGATAATGCAGCTTGTGTGATTAATGTAACTGAACATAGCAGTCAGATGTTATTTGCAGATAATGTTGACTCTTCTATACAACTGATAAAGAATGGACATGTTTTCCTTAACATATCTTGCATGAAATAATGTCCATAAAATGGTCTTAAATCCTTAAAACTTGACTGTGTCTGGTGATCATTTCTGAATGATCCTCATTATCAAATATGTTAAGGATTGTCACTGGGGGGAGAAATAAATGATGAAAGGTTTTAGTTTCATTAAAATTATTTGTTTCCTATAAACTTTCACTTTTACACTATAGATAGCAGTGGTTCCTGTGTGTAAGGGCATGCTGGCAATTGTAGCAGCCATTAAAGGTACCAAGCCATGCTAGTACCTGTAGTGTATTAAGGGCAACATTGTTATATTTACCTCTACATTTATTAGTTAGAACACATTACCTAGAGTGCAGAAAAGAGCCTTAATGATGTTAGCACTGCAAACAAATCATCAAACAAATGGTCACATATGCTGACAGTTGTACAGTATTTGAATGTGTCCATATCAAAAGCTGTTCTGTGCAGGTTAATTGCCCACAGTGAACTGCTACATATTTAACAAATACAGTCCTTTTCTCCAGGCCAGCTCTGCACTGCATGTAAAACTGACAGTCATATTTCTAAGATAAGTGTCACATGCCTCCTGACCTAAGGTTACCCTGGGAAAGTGTAATGTTATCAAAATTATTGGGTGTGGATTGCTGGCACGATGGTCTGTTTTGCAAAAAACTATCGTGTGACAGTTGAATGGCAACAGCCGGCAATTGCCAGAGGTCTCCATTTTGGACAGCAGCATTGCTGCGACTCCTGGTGTCATGAAGAGTGATCCGCCATCAGGTAAGCACTTCCATCCTAGCCCTACCCTTACCCCTCCCCTAACCCTGCATTATCCACAGCCTAAACCTAACCTGGCGGCTGTATCATTCTCCAAATAGAGCTGGCTGGGCCGGAAACCACATCCCAAGATCACTGCATATATATAGTTTGATTTAGTGCATTACTTTACTCATTTTAGGTCAGTAACTAAATGCAGTAATAAAAAAAGGACAGTAAGGGGCAAATGTTGGATATTTCTTTAAATAAACTTTATTTTTTATTTTAAATGTCTTTTAGCCCATCACATTTTATTTGTTCATTTTACCAATATGCGCATGCAGATGCATCAACCTGATTTCAATTCATTACATCCAGTTATGAAATGATGCTTTGGAGGGGGGGACGCGGCTTAAGCTGGGTACACGCTGAAGGGTTATCTGGTGATTATCGTGCCGATCACACCATAACTGTCAGTTACTCTTACAAGTGTGTACAGTTCAATGATGCTGCAGAACCATTACATCATAGGTTTTAAGTTTTGCAATTAGTGATGACTCCGGGTCAGGGAAAATCTTCAGTTTGTATACTGTTCAGGCCTTAAGTTCAAGGATTGCCATTCATCTTCATGCAATAGTCCCACCTTTGTGGGCATGCATGTCATTTTAGCGGTAGATTAAAGTAACAGTTTTTGCAGTTTTAGCGGTGGGTTATGGTAACAGTTTTACATAGATCAAGCTGCTGTGTGTATATGTGTCTCTTTGGCCTAATCATCACTATAAATCGTGTTGCAATATTATCGAGAGAAACGCTGCCAATGTGTACCTAGCTTTAGTATCAGTTTCTAACACATATATTCATGTAAAGTTTTCCTGACCTAAAGCAAACTTAAACCCTAATATGAAGACACACACTATCAGGCTTCTTCACTTACATGTTGTTTAGTATGTGTTAAGCATTTGTGTCATGATCTTGTTTCTTCACATGGTGGAGCTATAACTTCTCTTGTGGCTTTTGGTGTATGCAATAAAGCTTCTTTTAAGGCTAAACTGATTATCTCCTGGTTCTACATGCTGGGTCACTTCTCTAATTTCCTTTTTTTTTTTTTTAGTACTTTTGTATTAAAACATTATTAGTTTGAGTGTAAGTAAATTTAAAAAAAAACTTTTTTATAATATCTAAAGGCTTTAATGTATATGAAAATAACAGTTAGAAAGAATGAGTAGTATAAATCTAGTTTGTATGCATTTTCAAAGTATTTGCTTTATAAGAATGTAATATATTTATGAGTAGACTTTATAATTATAATTATATTCTATCTATTTAGAAGCAAAGGCACTAGTAGATGTCTGCACCTCCATACAATATAATATATGCACATTACCATCTACAGTATGTGACACTACAAAGCAGCCAGGAAACAGAAACCAGTAATATGCATACAGTTTAACATGTACCTTCATAGAAATAAGCTTTAATATTGCAGCACTCACATGTTCCAGAAAGAGATGCAGTTCTGGGTGACTGGCTGGGTTTACAGTGACTTCAAAAAGAGGCATGAAAATGTTTTCCAGGATCTCTTGAAAACTATTAACCTGCTTTTTGCTACGGAACACATCACTGAAAGAAAAAAGAACATACCGAGTGTACGTTTTTGTGAGTCTACAGATCTTCTATTAAAACAATTGCATTCTGCATGAGGGTTTAGGAAGTACATACAGGCAAAGTAGTCCATTGGTCACACTGGGAACGAAACAAGATATACTCACTAGAGTCGTGGAATCTGCACAAGCCATCGAACATTGTTAGAGTGCACTTTATGTTTGACGGCCCAACATGCTAGACTGTCCCATTCTTTGCGAGACCGACCATATATAGAAAGACGAAGCTCAGCATTCTGATATTTACTCTCCTCCAGATCTGACATCACTTCCTGAAAAGGAGGAAAAATAAGATTTATCCTGTAGCCATGTCCCAAAAGATCTTAAATGTATGTTGCCACAAACTGAGGATACAAACTTTACTCATTAATATTATGTAACCTTTTTATGTTAAAATATTTTTTACATGAAGAACTTGGACTCTTATGCAAGTGATGGTGCTCTACTTATGTATATCGATAGTAAAAAATATTGCCAAGCAGAGGGTGTGGGATTGCTTATGACTTTGGTCATCAAACCACTGGGAAGGTATTTACTCAATGACAAGACTGTACAGGTAAACACATACAATGCAAATTATAGTATGGAATATATTAGAAGAGCTATAGAGGTGATTCAATAAAGTACCAACTTATTTAGTCATACAGCATAAGCACAAAAAGCATTTCCACATTGAATCAGAAACTATAAATCACATATATTACATATGGAACAGTATCATATCTACACATAATTGCGCTCACATCAATCAGCACTTTATAGTATGGTACTTGAATCACTATAATCACATAATCCTATCAAATAGGCAATCTGTTCAATTTACTATATTAATCTGTATTACATGATGAATTTAATTTGATTACTGGGGGTGATTTGCCGGAACAACGGTCTGTTTTGCGAAAGCCCATCCTGTGGCAATAGCCAGCAGTCTCCATTTTGGACAGCGGCGTTGCTACAACTCCCGGAGTTGTAAAGAGTGATCCGCCAACAGGTAAGCACTTCCATCCTAGCCCTACCCTTAACCCTGCCCTAATCCTTCATTATCTACAGCCCAACCCTAACATTCTCGAGGCCATATCAGTGTCAAAATAAGGCTGGCTGGGCCAGCAACCTCAGATGAAGATTTTCTGTATTACTTTACTCATTTTGGGTGAGTAACTAAATGCAGTTAAAAAGATGGACAGGATAGGGCATATGGGGGATATTTCTTTAAATAAACTTTATTGTATTAGGTTAAGTCTTTGGTGTGTGGGAGAAGATGGGTGTTTTCCTTGTATATATACCTGTCTCTTTACCCCACAACTATGTATGACAAATATCAAGGGGCTGATACAGAAAAACTGTTGCAAGTATAAGACCACACATAACATATTGCAGTGGGAATGTCACAATGTTCGTGTAAAAAAAACAAACTTTGCTTTATCACAAATACTGAACAACTTAAAATCTTTTTCTGCAATTTAGAGATGAGATAAGAAATGCCACGTTTCTGTGTTTGCACAGTTAAAATATTCCTCCCTCTGCAGTTTAACATTGTTTTGCTAAGGTGTACATTTCCACCTATTTTTGCTGTTTTCAAACTCAGAAATCACTCAAAATCAGCCGCTTGGCCTAATTCTGCTAAGAAAGAAATGTCTGGTATAACATCTTAGAGCAGTTTAGTCATGCATCTTTGTATAATTTAAATTCATCTAAGTCAGAAGCCTGTCTGATATCTCCCTGGTCTTAGACACCAATTATTCTCCCCTATTAGATCGGCTGACATCTCTCACCAAACTTTGAACCCCATTTGGAATTTCTATACCTCTTTAGAACTATTCCCTATTTGCTGTCGAAACCCCTCATGGACAAACTATATAAATGTATGCCTCAGTATGCTTGTAGGGGACGTCCCTCTAGGCTTGCTCTGGGAAGTCTAACTCTTCCTAGGAAAAATGGAGGTCTTGCGCTCCCCAACCAGATTAGATACTAAGAGGTTTGTCTTTTGGCTCAGATGAAAGATTGAAACACCTTCAGTAGGTCCCTGATACAATGTGCCCAAGAGAGTCTATTCTTTTAACTTCTACAAAACATTATTTGCATGTTTGGGATGGGGCTGTGGTGCCCTTAAAAGATTTCTCACTGCCCTCTCCTATGCTGTCTATGTCTGCTCTGGCAAGGCTGATCCCCGATTTATCCTTATCAAGCTGGCATCTCCAAGGCATTATATCCCTTCAAGATATAACCAAGGATTCCATTATAAGTACATTTTCCCGCCTGCAGGCAACATTTGGCCTCCAGGTAAAAGATCTTTTTAACTATATTCAAATCACACATTGGCTCTTTAGAATTCCCTTAGTTTTAATCTGACTCTTTCTCCTAGTAAACATAGATTTGTGAGCAAATGTGTGACTAAAGGTCACATTCTGGTGCAAATATTTGTTGGAGCCATGCGACACACTTAAAGCTATTGCCCAACAGCGCTTGGAAGAAGACTCCGCTCTTTCTCACATCTGCTCAATGGGATACAATTTATTCCTTCTCTCATCGTATCTCCTGCTGTACCAACCATGTAGAAATGTTGATAAAGTTACTGAATAGGATCTGTCTTACACAGGATAAGTTACACCGTATGTACCCAGCTCAATCTAAGCTTTGCTGGAGGGTGTGGGATGGTGTCTTTTTGGATTGCCCACAAATAACTCCTCTATGGTGTATCTTAATTTGAAGACCGACTTAAACTTGAGCTGTCCCCAACGCCACAACTAGATTTGTTTCACTTATATCTTCCACAGGTACAAAACATAATAGATATATTTTAGGACACGTTCTCATAGCTACACGAGCAGCTATTGCCCAAAATTGGAATTCTTCTACAGTTCCCACACTCAATAAGATAGGGGTAGATCCAGACCTATGCGCTTGATACATTTCATCGTGTAGCATATTTACGCTAGCGTACTTTCTAAGCACTCCCCGCACATGTACGTACTTTGAACGTTTTACGCTTCCCAAACCCTACCTTAACTTAACACAGCGTAAGTACTGACGTACGTAAAGGCCTCACGTACTTACGAGCCTAAGCACGCCCATACTGTACAATTTAAATGCCTCACCCCGCCTCCGAAGCGTAATTATGGGTGTCGTATGGCTGGCACGCCCCGCCGTGCGTTGTTACGCTGCTGATACGTGACTGGGCCGTACGCTTTGAGTTACATGGCGTAACATCTGCCGCGTGCATGCGCAGTAAATACTAATGTGTGATTTTACGTCAGCGGCTAGCGTAAAATCGCTTGCGTACGTAGGTCTGGATCTGGCCCATAATCTCTAAAATTTGTTCAAACCTTAGTTAAACTGTTTCCTTGCGCAGAAATTTCCTTTGACAAAAACAACATTTATTTTAGAGTAGTGGACCTGACCCCTAGCCCCACTCTGATCAATACTGGGCCCTATGTGAATAATGAACTAGTGGCTTTACTCTAATAATTACATTATAGGATCATTTGTGTGTGTTCTATCTTTGGTGCTTGAGTGTCTATCCCCTTTCACCCTCCTTTCTTCTTTTCAGTTTTTTCTTTTTACTATTACTTTGATGTTTTTTAACGGGATTACACACTAAGTGGAATATGTTTCATGTTCACTCATGTTAATAACTTTGATGCAACCCTATCTCTTTTTTCTGTACCCCTTGTTTGTTTATATTCTTTAATAAAAACTATTGATGGAAAATAAAATCTCTGGTGGTGCAGAGACTTGCATAAAGGAAAAAAGGAATGATACCAGCGCTTCACTTGGACAGACTGCGTGGGTCCTATTAATACTTAGTGAAAAAAATGTCCCAGCAGCTAAAAAGGAGGAGACACTCCTTAAAAAGACAAATAAAAAGAAACAAAAAGCGCTTGGGAGTAAATTTCACTGATACTTTTTAATATTAATAATAACAAACATCATAAAATATAATTAAAAAACACTGTGTATGACCCTAAAAATAAACCACAGCTGTTGATCAGGCAGCCAGGGTTCAATATAAGAAAAGAGACCAAGTGTTGATCCGATGAAAGAATGATAATATAGCTGATAATAACTGGCAGCAAAGAAACGTGGCAAAGAGAAACAATATAGGAAGACCAATGTCCTCAATACGGCTGCGAAAAGCTCCCCAATTGCCTTAATATAGTAGTAGTAATAAAATGTTACTTAGCATGACTTGAATGTAGGGGATATGATTGCTGCTGACTCGTTAGGAAGAATCCACGTATAGCTGATAATTTGTGTTTCACATATAGTTGACAGTTCATTGGTAATAGGAGAGATAAGAAGCAAGGTGCCCGTGGATAAAATCAACAGGTATGCAAGGAGTCTACTATCCATGTGTCAATCCAGCAGAGGCTGCAGTAATAACGATTAGCTGACTGTATGGCCAGCAGAGGCTACAGTAAGGCGCTACACCCACAGTTTGACAGCAGCTGATGTTTAAAGTCCAATCTCGATGCGGTCAATGTGTCAGGTTGAATATAGGCAACGGGATGGAGGCTGCGACAAATGCCCGAAGGTCGGCTGAATGGATAGCCAGAGGCTGTAATCAGACACTACAGCTATCTTGGGTGAAGCAGCTAGGGTGCTGAGTCCAATCCTATCGAGGCAGCACAATGAGCTACGCTGCTACCGCCAAACAGAGTCGGCTAGACGGGGACACCTGCTCCGATTAACTATAGCCACGCTGCATATAAATGTAAGAGGGAGAATTTCTCACCTATGGTTTCAAACGGTAAACAACTCAGAGTCTCTCTCTTCATTAAATGGGGGTGAACAGTGAATATTTCAAAACATCTTAACGCGTTTTCACTCTTTGAGTGATTTCTTCAGAAGGAATAGAGGTTGTTTGGGTAGAGGGGTGGGTTTCCCTTAAATAGGTGAGTGTTAATGGCATCACCTATACAGTTAACCCTTACATACCCATTTACATGAATTTTATGATTTTAAGATCATAGAAATTCATTGCCGCTGTTGCTCTAAATAAATATACTAAATAGCAAAATACAAAATTGTTATCTACCAAGTAAAAAATTGATATATAACAAAGAAACAAATGAAAAACCAAAGCAATAATTAAAATAAAAACAAAAACAAGTAGAAATAAAAACATAGCAATAATACAAAAAATATATATAACAAGAAAAATATTTTTTGGGTAGTTGGTATTATGATCAGTGGATGAAAAGTATAGATTATCAATATCCTTATGACCCCAACCATTATATGTAGTTATTAAATTACAATAAAATTAATCCAGACAAAATTGATTGATATAACACACCCTTCAAAAGATAAGGTTTAACTTAACTAATGAAATATGTTATGTGTATGAAGTATTATTATTCTAATTAACATCTATATCTACTAATTCATTTTACTGTAAGTTATTGTTATTATATAACTGCTAGTTCTTTAAGTATATAAGTTATTGTGTAACTACTAATTTGTTCAATGTATAGAAAACCATCCCTTAGACAGATAAAAATGAGGTAGACTCTATATTTCATTATCTGCAGCAAAATAGGAAGGGGAAATCAGTTCAATATATTTTATATATAAATGACATCTCCAATATTGTAAAAAAAAAAAAAGAGGGGAGGGGAAACAAAATGCACAGATACTTTATAAAGCAGGATAGAGAACTCTTGAGATGTTGGTAGAGATCTACATCCGTATGTTGTATAGACTCACTTCAAGAGAAACTAAGAATTCAAATTCTATAGTAATTATATCCTAATCATAGTAGTGATAATCATAATGAAGATCTTTCGGAATCTTATTTTTGGAATACAGAGGGACATTTCATTCTTATTTTCCAGTCGGAACAAAGGGACATTTTAAACCTAAAACTGGTTTAATTTGATGGTCTCATTTAACCCAAAGGGAGTCATCGTGTTTAACCGGAAAATCCAATATGACTCCCTTTGTGACAATCGAGTGAACTGATTTCCTCCTCTATCTGTTTTTTGTATTATTTCAATCCCTTTGATTGACAAAGATTCTACTTTCCCACTGTGATAGTCATTCACATGTCGGGAAACCGAATGGAGTCTATTATTTCTCTGAACATTTCTACGATGTACTGAGAATCTCACATGAAGCTGCCTCATGGTTCGACCAATGTATTACATGCCACATTGACATGATAACTGGTAAACCACGAAGCAGCTTCTGCAGTTAATAAAATCTTTAATCGGGAATCTTTCGCTGCCACCAGTAGAGCAGAACTCAATCTCTTTGTGCTTACAAAACTTGCACATACCGCATCTAGATTAGGCGCAACGAAAGAATCCTTTAGGTTTCGGTCCCAACCATGTAGAGATGGTGTTTTGGGTGGATGGTTTCAAAAAGCTATGTACTAGTGTATCTCTGAGACTTTTAGCCTTTCTGAAGATAATCCTTGGATTGTTGTCTTCAAGCATAGGTTTTAAAGTATTATCTAAACTGAGGATTTTACAATTTTTTTTAAAATAATTTTTCTAATATTGGTAGCCTTAGACGAAAACTGAGTAATGAAGCACAGTTCATTATCAAAGGAATCTGTGGCCTTGATTCTGCTTCGAGATAGGCTTCTTCAACGATATCAACATGGTACCCCTGTGCCAAAAAGTTCTTTCAATTTCACACTCGGAGTCTGATAGGTCTCTAGAGTGGAACAGTTTCGTCTCATTCTGATGAACTGGCTCTTGGGTATCTCCTCGAGCCAGCTCCTTTTGTGGCAACTTCTGAAATTTAAGCAGTGGTTGGTATCTACTTCTTTTTGATATGTGTTCGTGTGCAGCAGATTCCCAGAGACAATTACCGTGATATCTAACAAATTAATTGTAAGTTGACTACATTGATGAGTTAATTTTAAATTAAACCTATTGTTATTGATGTGCTGAATAAAGTGATCAACTGAATACCCATCACCATTCCAAACAAAGAATAAATCATCGATATATCGACCGAAAAAGACCAGGCTTGCTCCAAAAGGCCCCCCCCCCAAATGAGCTCCTCTTCAAAGTAGCCCATATAAAGGTTGGCATAGCTTGGAGCAAACCTGGTCCCCATCGTCGTGCCGAGCCGTTGTCCTCAAATAGAAAAAAATTGTGCTCCAAAATGAAAGAGATACTGTCCAAAATAAATTTATGTAATGATGGATATAAATCGGATTTAGTGGACAAAAAATGTCCTACTGCTGCGATGCCTAAATTGCCTTAATATATGATTTCAAGGGGGTGACTAGTGGCTGTAAATAACAATCAACAAAATGTGATAAATTAGAAGTGAGGGACCCAACACCAGAGATGATAGGGCGACCCGGGGGAGTGGTAAGTGACTTATGAATTTTCTGTAAATAATAAAATGTGGGTGTCACCGGGAATCTGCTGCACAGGAAATCAAAAGTGCCTTTTGAAATCAGGTTAGAGACTTTGGCTTTCGTTATCAATTCGTTGTACTCCGTTGGTATTCCGTTGTAGGGTTTATTGTTAGCAATTCATACAATTTTGTATCACCAAGTTGTCTATTGGCCTCAATGAGGTAGTCGGATTTGTTTAAAATCACGGCCCCACCTCCTTTATCGGTATTGCTTTAACGGAATAAGAATGAAATGTCCCTCTGTATTCCAAAAATAAGATCCAAAAGATCTTCATTATGATTATCACTACTATGATTAGGATATAATTACTATAGAATTAGAATTCTTAGTTTCTCTTGAAGTGAGACTATACAACTTACGGATGTAGATCTCTACCAACATCTCAAGAGTTCTCTATCCTGCTTTATAAAGTATCTGTGCATTTTGTTTCCCTTTCCCTCCCCTTCCCCCTTCCCCTCTTTTTTTTTTTCTGACAATATTGGAGATGTCATTTATATATAAAATATATTGAACTGATTTCCCCTTCCTATTTTGCTGAAGATAATGAAATATAGAGTCTACCTCATTTTTATCTGTCTAAGGGATGGTTTTCTATACATTGAACAAATTAGTAGTTACACAATAACTTATATACTTAAAGAACTAGCAGTTATATAATAACAATAACTTACAGTAAAATGAATTAGTAGATATAGATGTTAATTAGAATAATAATACTTCATACACATAACATATTTCATTAGTTAAGTTAAACCTTATCTTTTGAAGGGTGTGTTATATCAATCAATTTTGTCTGGATTAATTTTATTGTAATTTAATAACTACATATAATGGTTGGGGTCATAAGGATATTGATAATCTATACTTTTCATCCACTGATCATAATACCAACTACCCAAAAAATATTTTTCTTGTTATATATATTTTTTGTATTATTGCTATGTTTTTATTTCTACTTGTTTTTGTTTTTATTTTAATTATTGCTTTGGTTTTTCATTTGTTTCTTTGTTATATATCAATTTTTTACTTGGTAGATAACAATTTTGTATTTTGCTATTTAGTATATTTATTTAGAGCAACAGCGGCAATGAATTTCTATGATCTTAAAATCATAAAATTCATGTAAATGGGTATGTAAGGGTTAACTGTATAGGTGATGCCATTAACACTCACCTATTTAAGGGAAACCCACCCCTCTACCCAAACAACTTCTATTCCTTCTGAAGAAGTAACATTTTATTACTACTACTATATTAAGGCAATTGGGGAGCTACTCGCAACCGTATTGAGGACATTGGTCTTCCTATATTGTTTCTCTTTGCCACGTTTCTTTGCTGCCAGTTATTATCAGCTATATTATCATTCTTTCATCGGATCAACACTTAGTCTCTTTTCTTATATTGAACCCTGGCTGCCTGATCAACAGCTGTGGTTTATTTTTAGGGTCATACACAGTGTTTTTTAATTATATTTTATGATGTTTGTTATTTTTAATATTAAAAAGTATCAGTGAAATTTACTCCCAAGCGCTTTTTGTTTCTTTTTATTTGCATAAAAGAAGTTTGCATCAGGAGTTAAGAGTGTGAAGATGCTTAAAAAGCACATAACTTGTGGAAGGGGATTTGGGCGCTGCCACATCTCCAGCTCTGGGTGCAAGGAGACACAATGCAGAGTAATAACATAAATAAACTCTTATCAGCTGCTCCCAAGCCGGGTTCCCTGTGGCTGCAGCATGGCTCCTGGGGGCCCCAGGGGGATTAGTCCCCGCAGGAGGGCGGAGCCAAAGGCACCTTATTGCTACATGTGACCATATGGGGTGACAGGAGCCAGTGTCCCCCAGAACCCTGGAACTCACCCGCCGCTGCCAGGAGCAGTTACAAGAGCCACATGTCCCGGATAGACAGGGACAGCGCTGGACATTCAACCACTAATACAATACAGAGCCTGCACACATCTCACAAACATTACATTATTATACACTACACACTATATACACTACACACTAAACACAGCCTGCACACACACACACTTTATACACACTAAACACATACACCTCTATATAAATACAGAGCCTGCACACATCTCACAAATATTACATTATTATACACTACACACTATATACACTACACACTAAACACAGCCTGCACACACACACACTTTATACACACTAAACACAGCTCATACACCTCTCATATACACTATATGCAGCCTGCACAAACACTTTATACACTACACATTATATACAGCCTGCGCACCTCTAACACACACTATATACATTATACACAGATTCGAAAACATCACTAATTAGAAGTTAATGAGTAAGTATGCCAAAATTATTCTTTGCCAACCAACCCATTCATTACTTTCAAAAGCCACCACCTTCAGCTGTTTACCGCTGCACCAGACAAGTCAGTGGGGCCTCTTAGGGTTAGGCTACGGGGAGGGGAGTCTTAGGGTTAGGCTGTGGGGAGGTAAGTCTTAGGGTCAGGCTGTGGGGAAGGGCCGTCATCAGGGGGAGACAGCCGGGCCCGGACAGAGAGGGGGCCCGGGATAGCCCTCCTCTCTGTCCTGCCCAGGACACTAGTAAAACCACCGGACGCTGGCAGAGGTCTTAATGCAGCATGCAGGGAGGAAGGTCCTGTGTATCAGACCTCTGCATTACACTGCAGAAGGTCCGCGGCACTCTGGGTGTGATGTCATGATGTGTGACATGATCACATGGGGTGGAGCACTGTCATGCTGCAGAATACCGTGCCCTTGAGCTGCTCTGCAGGAGAGGCTGTGACGGAGAAAGTCAGGATGAAAAAAAGGTAAGTAAATCAGTTATTTTTTAAACTATTAAAAAAAATCTCTGTGCCAAATAAATCCACTACATGATTATAACATGCAGCACTGGAATTCTTATCCAGTGTAAGTATTCCCAGCACTGAATGTTTTAATCATGCACTGGATTTATGTGGAACAGAGATTTTTTTTTGATAGTTTAAAAATAACTGATTCCATATTATAAGATCCATCTCAGTAACAGATTATATTTAACTTATACAATGATTCTGTTACTGAGACAGATCTTATACTTTATGCCACATAAATCCGTTCCATATTTTGTTAGTCTTGGGCCCCATAATTTCTGATGGCGGACCTGGGTCATGCTGTGGGGAAGGGAGTCTTAGGGTTAGGGTGAGGATTAGGATAAGAGTTGGGGTTAGATAAATATTTACCACTCACCGCGGATTGGTTCTTGGGATCTTCAATTGCTTGTCCTCGGTGGGGCAGGAGCAATTGATTACAGAGCCAAATCAAAACAGTTTGGTAGAAAATGGCCCTTTGGGAAAAGGCCTGTCCTGACCACACTCCTGCTACATTGCTTTCTCAGAATGGACTATTGAGCTGAGGCACTGCATAGTACACTATAAATTAATCTCTACAAGATCACACTTAGCTACAAAACATATCAAATTACATAACACATTCAAAGATACATATCATGTATTTTAATCTGTAGGATGCTTCAGGTTAGCCAAGATTTATTTATAGCAACTGGCTATCACATAACTGTGGCATCAAGAACTGTTTACTACAGAACCATAAATATGTCATCACACAAATATATTTGAATGCTAATTGGGTGCTGACAGTGTGTTTTAATCTTTAAAATAAATTATTGCTTTCTTTATTCCTAGTGTATGCCTATTAATCTGTAAATAAGTGATCATTTAGGAATTAAGACCCTGATTTCAAGAAAATTACTAGTGCGCATAATGACTAGTGCGCCTACTGACTACGCAATCTACATAGCCTTTAGGTACGTAGATTTTATAAAGGTCGCACATAGTTATTAAGTAAAAGGAGGGGTCCCAGTGCAGCCTCCATGGGAACTTAGGAGAAGTGGGTGGGAAGAGGCATTTATATTAGCCTGGGAGGGAGGTGTTAGATATTCCCGTACGCATTTTCCCTACCTAAGAGGGAACTTATGCACAGGAAGATAAGGCAGCCTATGGTGCTCAAAATGCCATTAGACACCTAAAAACAGGGGCGGGAGAGGGAACTTGACAGGTCACACTTAAGTTTGAATCCGGTCCATTGATGGTGGTTTTAAAAGTAATGAAAATTTGAAGCTCTATTTTTTCCATGCTAGACACTGATTTAGAAAAGCTCAGCCAGTAAATACAGCACAGTAGATTGTAGCTTGTATAGTTTTGCATAGTTGATCTCCCTGTGCACTGTGTAACATTAGTCAGAGCTTTCTATTAACAGGACATTAGTCATAGGGCTCAGTGCACCCAATGAAGAAAACACAAAGCACACATCACCGTGCAGAAATATAAATCATCACTAGCTGCCTGAACAAACAAACTAAGATGCTAATTACCAAGGTTTTTCTTAGTCTTTCATTGTTTTTTTTATATAACATGAAAATTCTACCAAACTGTAGCATGTAAATAGTATTTTCCATATCAATAATGAATAACTCTGGAAGCAATAATCCAATAATAACATCCCATGCAATATTTAGAGACCTATAGTTAAAATAATGATGAATAGTGTGACTGCACAACAGGATTTAGCTATTGGTATGGATTTTTTCTTCACTTACTTAAATAAAATTCTCTTGCCAAATTACAAAGCATCTTAAAAAAAGGCACATCTGATTTTGAGCTTTAAGAGAGTGTTAGGATTTACCTTGATAATATGGGCAAAATATTTTCCAGAAACCTTGTTATCTGTTTTAATAAATATTTCTCTCAGAGTGGACTCGCCAATTGGATTGTATTTGGCATTAAATTTGTCAAAGCGATGGAAGGTATTTCTGTCCTGTTTTAGAGAAAGAGAAACATTTTAGACAAACCGGGGATATTTTAGCATTTCCAAATTTATTAGTTAAAATATAATGCTTTTTTCACAGTTTTTATTATCTGGTAAAATGCATATTGTTTTGTAATAACTAAAACAATTATGTATACAGTCTAGAAATAATTTGTAAATCTCATTTTTTTTTTATATAATGCCATCCTTTAAGTCATTCTGCCCCCAGACCATGGTCACATAGGCCGCGGTTCACACAGACACTGGACACCTAACACAGCAGATGCAGCTGGTGTCCTTCACTTTCACAGTACTGTTTATCCCATAGGAGTTCTGTATAACCAGTACTGGCTATGTGAATGATGCTGTTAGTAAGCGTCATTCAAGCAGAGGGCTGCGGAGGAAGGAAGAAGATGGAGAAGATGGCTGCAAAGGTAAGTAAACTTAAAAATAGTTTATAAGGAGAAAAACTGGCAACTTAGAAGGGGCAGAAATGGAAGCTGGGCAATATAAGGGGCAGAAATGGAAACTGGACATATATAAGGGGCAGAAATGTAGGCTGCACACATATAAGGGGCAGATATGAAAGCTGCGGACATATAAAGGGCAGAAATGGAAGTTGGGCACATATAAGGGGCAGATATGAAAGCTGGACACATAAGGGGGAAGAAATGGAAACTGGGCACATATAAGGGGCAAATATGAAAGCTGTGCATATATAAGGGGCAAATATGGAAGCTGGACATACATACAAGTGACAGAATTGGAGACCAGACATACGTACAGGGGGCAGAACTGGAGGCTGGTTGCACATGCAAGGGGCAGATTTGGAGGCTGGACTCGTATACAAGGGCAGAAATGGATGGCAGGGCACATACCAGGGAACAGAAATGAATGGCTGGACACATATATTTATTATTGGTGGGAGGGGGGCTATGCTAGGTCTAGAAATTGCTCTGATAGAGTGGTAGCTTTAACATAAGACATCCCATAGAGATGCCTTAAGTTTATCATGCTTGGTGGCTAATAAATAGCATAATAAAAACTTCATATGGAATAACCACTAATTTGGACTCCTCCACGCTTTCCGTACGTGGGGGAGTCTGTTCGTCCGACAGATAGAGGGGATTGAACTTCCCCTGTCACTCCCCTCTCTCGTGTGGATTTTATGGCAGCTTACGCTGGCATTAGCCTGCCTTGACTAAAGCGTGTGGATCAGCGCTCCGTATGAGTGCTGATCCGCATGAGTGTGGGATACCCCTCCCACACTGTACAATTACCATGCTGCCCCCCGCCCACTTCGGAAATGGCTGCTAGGTACGCATGCGCCCTCCAGTCAAATCAGGCCACTTATGCACCTTGTGTGCGTAAGTGGCTTAACGTACCTAACTCTGGATCCGGTCCAAAGTTATTATCTTACTAGATACAGCGGGGCTAATCCAGACTTGAAAGAATTAGGGAAAAGAAGGAGCAGTCTGCACCCTGGGAAAACCAGTATGTACTATATGTAAACAGAATAAGAAATGAAGAAGTGACATTTCCTAGCACAACTTAAATTACTATTTAAAATGAAATATGTTTATTATTTGTTTGTTGTAAGCAAAAGCAGCCCTTTCATTACACTATGGGTTCTCCAGGGCTACCTTTTTTTGATATTTGCTCCTAACTCTGCATCTGCCCCTGTGTGTCTCTGTATCTGCTAGAATAAGCACATGAAACGTTCATAGTCCAGCTTAACAAATAAAAGCTGCTACACTACATGTAAATCTGATAAATCTCTAATACAGTTTCTCATAAAATCCTACACTAACCACTTCAATAACNCAAGGGATAAAGCAGATGTTTTTTGTGTTTAACGTTAGGCTTTGTTTATTATCAGAGGGCATTCTAGATATGTTATCACGTTTAAATTACCACTGTAATTCAACACATACAGTAAAGCTGGCCTTTCACTAGAGCTATTATCAGCCCAATCACACAGTTATCGTGGATTGGGCCAAAAATCTCTCTAGTGAGGGGGAAAGATTTTAGTTTTAAACGGTGACAAAACCCTCAAAAAACCTTTGGATCCAATTATTCCATCGATCAGAATTCCCAATTGATAATCGGACCCTAGTTGCAATTATTTGAGGGGCCTGGTGTTCTGCAGCGCTGTGCCTTCTCCCCCTTTGTCTAAAATAACTGTTGGACAGACATTTAACACAGAGGAAAGAGGACACAGCGCTGCAGAACACTACACACTGACAGGCTGCAGCGCTGTGTCCTCTCTCCCTCTGTCTGGACAGCCTGTCAGTGTGAGAGATTCTGCACATCGCTGCAGAAGCTCTCGCTATCTTTTTCCCATACATAATTCTATTATCAGCCAGCTAATAGGCTGACAGGATACTCAGCCAATCAGAGCGAGACTGCAGCCAGCCAATAGGCTAACTGCAGGCTTTCTTGCAGATATTATCACTCTCAGCCTCTTCTATGTATGGTGCCGATATCGGGACCTTTTCCTAGGGGAAAATTGTCTTGTTAATCAACAATCACATGCTGGGAGCTATAATCGCTCTAGTGTGTGCCCAGTTTTAGGTTTGCTTAAAATACACCTGGCAAATTTTGAGAACAGTCATATTGTTGGCTTAACCAAGATTAAAGGGAAAATTACATATTCACCCACTAATAACAACTGCTATCACTATATATGTATGTATAAAAAGTGTAGAATAGACATATGCCTGATCCAGACTTGAATGCACGTCTGAAGGCATAGTGTATCTCTTTGTTCCTTCATACTGCTTCTGTTCAGAGGGGTGTTTTGTTGAAAGCAAGGGGTGGAGAAACAGAGTCAATGTAAAGTAAGGGCTTTACTAAAGTAAGTGTACCCAATCCAGACTCAAACGCAGACATAAGTACACATAGTTTACTTTTGTTACATTTTCTAAACTATTCAAGTTAAAAAACCCTAGGAAAGTTATGATTTGTTGTTGTCTTTTTCACACCATGCTAAGCAAGTTTGGCTTACATAAAAACCGGTAAAGGGTTCCCTGGGGTTGATGGAGAGTGAGATCAGTGAGTCAGGTCTTTAGGGCCTCCAGTCTGAAAACCAGCTAATCAGCACATAGTTCTGTGAGAAGGTGTTATGAAACTGTCAGGTAGTGTCTTTAACATTCTGGGTAACTGAAAGACACCTAAATGCATTGTGTTTAATGAACTGTGTTGTTTTATTTGTGTGGCATGATAGATGCAGCACAGTGAGACATGGAGGCCTAGTTGTATTAGCTAGCAGCTGGAGAGACTAGGATTTGTTTGTTCATTTTTATTTCAATAAAACTAGCTGAGGATAGTTGTACCCTTCACAATTCTGTGTGGTGTTTTGTGAAATAAATGCCTTCACCTGTCTAAGAGACAGGGGACAGAATTACTAAGCTGCGGGTTTGGAAAAGTGGAGATGTTGCCCATAGCAACCAATCAGATTATAGCTGACATTCTCTAGTATGCAATAGTTAAATGAGATTTAGAATGCGATTGGTTTCCATGGGCAACATCTCCACTTTTTCAAACCCGCAGCTTAGTAAATCTGGCCCAGTGTCTTTCTACCAGTCTCATCACATTATATGTCAGTACACAAGCGGTCACACACTGGCCACTCCATCTTTACAGATCCAATGTTTACGGAATCAGTTTGAATGAGATTACTATTTGATATTGGTGTCACATGCTGCAGCATTAGTTAGACCTAGCTGACGATTGCAGAATATAATATTGAGCAATGCTTAAAGTAATTTTGATTGAGTTTCTCACCGCATGCATATCCAGAGTGTCCACACTGAGGTCATATGCTGTTATGTTCATGTTCTGGAAGACTTGCCGCAGTGTCTGCTCTTTTCCCCCATCCTCATACACAATTTCTGAACTATTTTTTTTCATGGCCCGTTTAATAAATCGTAGCAGATGTTTCTGGTTCATACAGGATGCTGCATGAATATGTGTGTCCACCTTTGAAAGAAATGGTGAGATTAACCACTAAATTAAGTGCACCGCGTAAAGGTTCCCGGAGCACACTTATGGTGTACTCCATTTTTTCCTCTTTTGTAACCACTAAATTAGAATGTGATTGCACAGGCAACGATCAGAGGTTTGAAATGTACACACCTTTCGTATGTTGTAAAAATCTCGGTGTGGCACCTTCTTTTGAGCCGCTAACTCCTTCATCTCATTAAGCAGAACATGCATCTGGAAACGGGAGCTTAAGTACTGCAGCCGGCGGTAACAAAATGACTTACTGTGGAGCATTGAAAGGAAGATGAATATTTAAACAAAAAAGAACATTTACTATTATTGAGTCATGTGGTTCCTATTCCTACTCACATGGGACCATTGATAATAAGAGCCATTAGAACATTCATATCAGCTATAAATTCCTGAAGATCAGGGTATGGTAGATCTAGCTCCGTGCTCCTGAGAGAAAAAACATGTCCGTGATTATGTGATGACATAGCAAATAATTCTAATGTATTTATAGAGGTTAAAAAAATCTTCTCTGTGCAGAAGAAAATAATAGAATACAGTACACTGCATACATAAAAGCCACCATACTGTAACATGCCATTATGTGGGCTTTCCAAAAACTCCAAGTTTAAACACTACTGTCAAAATGTTCAAAATCATTGAAATAAAAACATATGAAGCAGCAGTGTGGTCAAACATACAATAACTTCTGCAACAATTAAAAGCACGAAAAAATCCTCAGATTCTTCACATGCAGATATCACTTTGTATATTTGGCTAGATAGTGTGTTAAATCAACAAAGCTATACAGGCAGAGCCTTCTATTGGAGGTAAACATAACCACAAATATATAAAACATAATAAACAGATTATAAGATTCTTACGTGTCAGTGACATCACGCTTTGTGTATACATAAACCACACCGCCTACCATCTTCAGCCCAAAGCCCAAGTCAGGAGGCATTGTGCTGGGATCACAAATTTCATATGGATGCTGATCAGAGAAAGGAGGGTGCACAGGAGCATCTGTGAAGATGTATTATAGAAAGGGACAGCTTCATTTCATAGAAAATGTCATCTTTAAACTATCAAACTGTGTATAGAGACTTAGGGTGAAATTTAATGTTTATTAATTGTTACCTGCAGCCACAGGGGTGTCAGCCTCTTCCTGAAGTGGGCTATCTAGATTCTTATCACTGAGCTTTTTCAAGTGTTGGACAGTTGTCTTACAAAAGCTTTGCATCGACAGATTCATGTACTTGTGACGAATGAACAAAGCCCTTACTACACTTTTGGCTGCATCCAATAGGTCTGTGAATGGTACCTGCCAAGAAAGGATGAGAGTCTATACTACAGAATCAAATAAACTAAACATCTAAAACAAGAACAAAAAAACACTACTGGGTAAACTAAAACTAAATGTCAAGTATAAGATGTCTATAGCTGCATTGCAAGAAAAATTCAACTAATGTTCAATATGATTTGATGGTACATTCATTTGCATACAAAGTAAAACAGTGTTAAATGTAAGAATTGTGCAGACATTGACACCTTGAAAACTAAGTCAAAGAAGATAAAGTCAAAATTGTGACATTTCACTTTGATCTCTACCCAAATGTATTAGTAAAACACTGACACAAAAGAGTGGCCTGAAAAGTTATTTGTAGGATGAAGAATTATTTTGGTTTGGTTGGGTTTCTGCAACCACCTCCCTTGATCAGACTGACAGCAGAGTACACGTTGTTGTGAAACAATGGCTGAACACTTTCCCCCACTTCAGGTACAGATGAGATCACCAAAGTATTCCTCTGCTAGGTAGAAGAATACATTTTTACGTTTTAAGTTCAGTCAGTTTGGACTGAATCTTGCCAACTGGGCTTTATTTTCATATAACCCATTTTATGATCAAAGGAGAAAAATTCACTTTGTTGCAAATACTGTTTTCTTTTTATATTCTAGACATCCATTCAGAGTTGCTGTGAAAAAGAGATTCCCTCAGTCATGCACATTTGAAATTAATTACCACATGCAGCATAAATATGGTGAAAAACTGCACTTTACAGGTAGAGTTACTCCTAAGTATAAATTTGGGATTTTGTATAATAAACTGCCTTATTCGTCTTATAAAGAACTACATACATTAGATTAAAACATCCTTCACTGCTGGGGCTACTTGCATTCGAATTGGTATTATAAGGGAAGCAAGGTATGAATTAACATTGTCCATCTCTCACAATGAGTCCAATATTGAATGAATGTTTGTATACTTATATAAAAGTTTACAGACAAACATTTGCAACAGGGCATGTCTAAAGCTAGGCCTTATCCATGGGTGCACACAAACCAGCATGCATTGAGTGTCCCGTACATCTACAGCTTCTAAGGGGTTGATAAAGGGAATAACTGGTACTTATCTGAAATCTACAAGACGGCAGGGGTTATCAACATTTAAGGTTTTGCCCTAGGTCCAGGCCAGACTTCTTGTCTGCATCACACTAGGGAAGGACAGTGTGTAGTGCAGTTGAAGTCAACCTGGTCCCTACCGCCACCTCTGACAAGACTGTGTTGGAGTCTCATTCCTCCAGCCAGGACCTGTCTGCTGCATTTGAAGATCCTGAGTGTAAGACTGTTGCCACTTTCCAAGATTAAGCTGTATCTCTGTAACCAAGGGCCTGATCCAGAGCTACGGCCGCAAGCGATCGTACGCCGATCGTAAGCGAAAATTTGTGAAAAAAAACGCACTACGCATGTGCAGTATGACAACTTCCGGTCGACCGAAGGACATGAGCGTACAGCGAGCGTATTTTCAGCGTATTTTTCGCTCAAGGGGCGTGCGTTTTGTACAACGATTGTCTGGACGCTCGAGTTACTACACAGAGGCGGGGATAGTCATTTAAATTGTACAGTATGGGCGTGCTAAGCCCAGTACGACCAGCGTATCGGTACAAAAATTCGCACGTACGATGGAAAATCTTAGGGTAGGGTTCAGCTGCCGTAAGCAGGTACAATCAATGGGAGTGTTATGGGTGTGAAAGTTTATACGCCTGGGCGAACGTACGCTACGCTCGCGGGCGATTGCGGTCGTAGGTCTGGATCAGGCCCCAAGACCTCTCCATCAGGATACTTGAAGGAGTGAGGATTGGCTTTTGGATGATAAAGCTAAACTGTGCTTGACAGTTGTGTGGCCATACACAAAATGCAGGATTTGCATATGGATCCATAGCCACATGTTCATGTCTGGTTCGCTCTTAAAAGACCCATTCTTTGAGTGGGATTTTTCCAGTCATAGGATGTGTTCTTTTTTGCCTTACATTTTGGATCAGGATCTTTTTGTTCCTTCATTAGATTAGTGGTATACTTAAAACAGCAGGGTGCCCATACAAGGAGAGGAACAGTGTTAATTGACATTAGGCCAATATTGTCTGTATGAATTTTCTCTGGTGCCCATATTCATTTTCACATTCCATTGGCTAGTTTTAGTGTAACAGCTAATCTAAGGCCACTGTTCTAGTGAAGAGAAAAATATATACCGGTAATCATAAAATGAATGTGTCAGTGTAGCGTAGTAACTGTATTTTACAGAAACATATTTTTATAGAATTATAGTAACACCTTTTATACCACAGTTAGATATCATTTTTGAATATTCACACACTTACCCCACATTTTTCATCACCTGAGATGGATACTCTTAAATATTCTCGTTCAAGCATAGCCTCATTTGAAAAATGATCCACTAAATCTTCATGTTCCTCTTTGTATAACCTAAGATACAAAATAGCAGAGATGGTAAGAGAAAAAAAAGAGAGCATAATGGGGGTATAATGAGGAAAGATGGAAAGTTTCCATTAAAAAAATTATTGTATAAGGGTGAGGTTTAAAAATAGAGAATAAAAGTACAAATTGATTACATGTTGTTTGTAGTAAACAAAAAAGTAGTTAACTCACTGTAAGTCTGAGCTGCTGTCAATTTTCAGAAAGTCCTGTTTAGCTCTAAGTAAAATGTCAGGCTCAAGTCTATGGAAAAATCAACAAAGGGAAAAGAAAGTATAGATTGTGACAGTTCTAGATTAAGAGAAACATAGAAGGGGAAAACACAATAAATGGATTGAAATACTAGAAAGAGAAAATAAAGATTTCATTTGGATTCCCTGGTTTCTTACATTACTTTCTAGATGTCTTCGTTTTTTGTTTTTCTTCTAGATCCCCCATTACCAGTGTTATGTGTTGATAATCCATGAAAATTGTACACTCTATATAACTTCTGAATGACAGTCCTTTTTTGTAGGCGATTAGCCACATTGCTTAGTTTATTATTCTCCGTGCTCTCCAGCATTATCAATGAACTTACTTAATATCCTGGCTTATTTGACGCTCCAGTCGCTGTCTTCTCTCCTCAAGTTTCTCAATGGGGCTCTCTTCAGGAAACTCATATGGAGCAGAGCGCATCTCACTGTCTACAAGAGAGCGGCTGAAGAGTTCCTGAGGGAGAAAACATACACTATGTAGATGACCAAAAAAGAAACGAACAGAGGAGACAAAACAAACAAACAAAAGATATTTCTGGATAATAATTATTTTGCTACCTCTGCTATTTCTTTATATTTCCCCTCCATGGATGTTCTTAGTTCTCGGTTTAGCTGCTTTAAACTATGAGGAGTACCAGAAAAAGACTTGGCAGACTGCAGTAGGTGAAACTGAGGCCCTCGGAAATCTGAAAGAGAAAATTTATGTTATTGCTATACAGTGGAACATTCCATTTTACAGTGGTGTAACATGCAGTGAAAAAAAATATGTAATACCCTCAAATTCTAACTTAGCGCCAGACAGTAAGGTCAAAACTGGTGCAAATTTAGAACTAAGAAAACCATGTTGCAAAGTAAGGGGTTATGATATTTAAATTATGACTATGCTTTTATAAATTGTAATTAAAAACTGCATGGTTGTATATATAATCTATACTTCACAGCAAACTTCACCTCTCAACTATACTTCTATTTTCAGATTTAGTTTGCCTTCCGCTGCAATTCAACTTGGTTTTGCTGAGGTGCAATTTCAACAGTTTTTCGTAGTACTCGCAAACTCCAGATCACTTCCATTATTCGCAAGTTGGTATTTCACAGAATGGTTACTCTATGACAGCTTTTGACACATTTTTCGATAATTGGGTGCCACAACAAAAACTTAGGTGCCAGGGTGTTAAATAATAATTATTATACATATATATAAACAAGTGGCACTTGAAGATTGTCAGTTTCAATAAAAAGATGAAAAAGGACATGGTCCAACTTTTTTTTCCAGCTTTTTTTATTGAAATTGACAATATCCCAGTCTTTACTATTGTGTATATTAACTTAACCACTGAGAAGGCAACGGGGGACTTTACATACTGTATTAAAAGTGCTCCCCACAGTGTGTGTATGTAGAGAGAGAGAGAGAGAGAGAGAGAGAGAGAGAGAGAGAGAGAGAGAGAGCATGGGAAAAGGAGACAGCATGGTTACGCCATGGATAAACCACTCCCAGGTCCCATTTTCTAGTCGTCATGGCGACCAGGCAATCATTATTTGTCGATCCCCGCTCTATGAATAAAGTCAATATTTTATTGGTTGCTAAGAAAATTAGTTACAATATGGTGCCCTCATACCTTATTTTATGTTATTGTATATAATTTAGTTGTATCCTGTATTATCCTTTAATGTACACTGCTATGTAACTTGCTTTACAAAGAAAAATAATAACATAATGGCACAAGAATGTATTCCAATTTTTTTTTATTAATGACCATGGTCATGAATCACAGAAGCGACATAAAATATGCATTATTAATTTGAATAAAGTAGGGGGTTTCCTAATAAACAATGAAAGGACATCATAGTTTAATGATTTTATGTGGAAATTCACCATTTATACAAACAATATTTGCATGAGTTAGTATACAGGATAATGTAACTCAACAGAAAATTGAAGCTGTAAAGGCCCAAAGCAGAAGGCCCTGTGTTTTATACAGGACACAGACATTCAAGATAATTGGTTATCTTGTGTATATATGTGTATATACATAATAACAACGCTTGTATATCAGCATCATTTTGTGTTGTGTTTGACCACAAACTATATGCATTTTTATCTTTTATCTTTAATAATTAAATTGACATCAATATAATCATATTAGCTATATGCATCTTATATAAAACGTACAAATATAACAGTATATTCTTATGATGGTTGCAAATACTGATTTGTAGCACAGCGAAAAACATTTACAAGTATTTGTCTAGACATATTTACAAATATAAAATTATAGTGCAGTGGAAGATCTGAAACATTTACCCAATATATTTATATATTTTTTTTCTCCCTGATTTGTATGTATCTATGTTTTTTTTTTTGCTAGATACCGTCAAGATGGCCTTTACCTTTGTGATCAAATTTTATATGGTACTTTTTATATATTTCCTACCATTCTGTTCCATCCATTGTGAACAGTGTACTGCTACACTGTACAATAATTCTCTTATAATGCTTTGGTTACCATCATCTCTGACATGTCCCAAGTCTCTGCCTTATACTTGCAATACAACAGTAATGAGAATTAAAATGCTCTCTCCCACTTTTCTCTAATGTATTTTGCAGGATTATCTTTGTGCTGTTTAAAGGTGATCTACGCATTAAACAAAGGAGCCAACTTTTTTCAAATGACTGGGGGTGTCCTCCTTACACACCCTCATACCTTGCATAAACATGGTTAGTGGAGGTATCCCAACTGACACCACAGAGATGGCTTCTATACTATCAAACATCTCTGGTTTCACATTGTAAGGGCCTATGCACTGCACTTAAATACTATTTTGTAGCTTAGTCTCACCTATTCCAGAGGTATCCCCCCAGCTGTGGCTCTGTCTATGGGGTGCAGCACTGATGTCTAACACGCTCTATACAGTCACCCCTCTCTTCAGAGCCCACCCCCAACTACTCTACACGACAGTTCTGTGGAATACTCTCAACTACTTCAGCAACCTTCCCCTAGCCCCTTCCTCGTTTATCTCGCTCTCCTCAGTCGCCTCCGGGACTCTCTCCTGTGTGTACCCCTCCTCTGCTATGTTCCCTTTACCCCTAATGCCCCATCCTTCCCCGGTTCTTGGGACTGACCGTACAGCTGTTCCAGGACTGCTGCATAAAGCCGGCTGTTTCCCCCTCTGCGCTTTAATTCCGTGGAACTGCCCAAGCCGCAGTCTAGGAGGAATTGGCAGACTAACCGGTGACGACTGTACCAAGTGTTGAGACAGAGGGGGGAGGGGGGGGGTCAGCTGTATACGAAAGATCAGCTGCTGAGCTGCTGTGCGACTGTGGAAAGGAAGCTGTCATTAAGAGGAAAGAGACTGCAAAGGTCTGAGAGGCTCAAAACAGCGTATAACCAGAAGATGAAAAGACCAGAAAAAACATGGAAGGGTAGAAAGGGAAGTATAAGTAAAGAAAAAAAGCATAACCTTTAAATAGGCTTAAAATCCTGTGTGCTGCAGAGTGCACAGCAGCCAGACAAAAGGTGTTTGTAAGAAAAAGCAAATGATGAGTCTGACGTCAGACGATGACACTGTACAGATCAGAAGCAACAGCTACCCCAGGATGTCTGTATAAAGTATATAGCGGGCACAGCTGGCATGGGGTACATCTGTAAGGGATGTAATGAGGTTAGCAGGAGGGGAAGGAGAGCACAGAAGAAGGTGGTTATATAAGAAAAGACAAGGTCACTCAGAGATAAACGTCATGAGAAAAGAGGCCAGTGGAGGAGATAAGGAGAAGTGTCAGAGGGATGGGGCACAAGAATAGATAGGAGTGCTGTAAACCCCGCATTACCAGTGTGCATAGGAGGATGGGGACATTCCTGGCACAGAGGCAGCTGGTGGCTTTATTTTAGAGAGGATTGTAATTTTGAGATAGGGCATTTATTATTGTTGTCTATGGCATCTAGTTTGATCCGAGTCTACATAGCAAGTGAAATAATACAATGGAAATGTGAACAGTTATCCCATAATTGGACTATTTCAATTTAAATATAACCCCATAGCTCCTCTGCCAGGAAAAATCATAATATGTATATATTCAGCAACAGTGTATTACATAGATTAAAGCCATACTTGACAAGTTTTTATTTCTTCCCTTTGGGAGCTCCTGGAACGGGGGACAACATACAGGGCTCTATTTACAAAGCCTAGTTCACTTCACTTTGAAGCAATAATGGTCATTTTCACTTGAAAATGGTCATTATCACATTGAAACAAAGTGATTGATACTTACAAATCATGGATCACCATGTAAAACTGCTGTTTCCAAGGCAATTTATGAAAACTTTGTATGTCCCAATAAATTGTGTCAGTGCCACTGGCTGCCTGATGCAGTGTGCGTGTTTTTTTTTTTGTGTGAAAGATGTATGTATATGCAATCAGCATGCCATGATACGCTTTACATTTTCGTTAAGGCTGGCTTGCTGAAATCTGAAATTGTGCACATATATCACCAGGGTCAGAGAGGTGCAATTGGATACACGTAAAAAAAGGGACCCAATTGTATATTTTTCAAATGAACATGGCATGTAAATCGCATAGACAAACCCATCCTCATTGTTGGAATGTCCTGTACTGCCCTTTAAATCTTAGGTGGTTTCATCATCATACACATTAGCGTAGGAATGCACGGGTGAGGAAAATTCAGCCACGTCACCTAAGATCTATTTGCGGTTGCAATCAAGACAGCATGGACACTGTGACTGGTCCAGCCGCATCTGGTAGGATTTTCTGCTAACCCCTAACCTTAACCATCCTCATCTTGCAGCGTAAATTTAATCCTCCCTTCTCTGGAGCCTGACCCTAATCCTTCCTCCTCTGTAGCCTAACCCTAATGTTCCCTGCCCTGTATCCTAATCTTAACCCTCCCCTCTACAGAGCCTAACCCTAACCATTCCTTTTCTGCAGCCTAACCCTTACGTTCCCTGACCTATAACCTAACCTTAATCCTTCCTGTCCTGCAGCTATTCGACATGGATTGCATTTCAGAATGAAGTTTTTCTTAATGAAATATCTATCAGCAATGATACAGCCAAAATTAAACTTTCGCTGTGTCATTGCTGAAAGTGGGCCCTTCGGAGTGGCAACTGCATCCCAGATGTACAATGCTACAGTTCATTTCTATATGCTAAAAACTGCTTCAAGCCCAAAATTCTTCATGAGGCTCTTACTTTGTGAAATGGTACCAAAAGTATAGATCAGCTATATGTTTTTAAATATATTTAAGCCACTCTAGTTTAGCTGTTCCAATAGAACAAGTGAATAAAGCTTCCAGTACAATAATTTTACCTTATGGATTTATAACATCTCACCTTAAGTTGTGTGTTTTAAGTTGCTATATTTTGCATTGTTTCTCTGTTTTGACATGTGTTATATATGTGGACCATACACTATGTTTTTATGACACTACCCAAATTTTTACATGCAATTCAGTTGTGTAAGTAGAGTAATTCTGAAAAATGAGACTCTACAGGTTACCTAATACCACTAAAAATATATTCAGGTAGAACTTTGTATAACATTTACATGTACACTTAAAATTTTACTGTGTGCAGCAACTCATTATAGTGAGTTGCAGCTGTAGCTCACTGTAATTGATCTCATTTAAAATAATGTGAGAAAGTAATTAGTATATCCCTGCCAGGTGCAATAAATGTTATTAAGCACAAAAGCTGTGCTTGAAGAATTCTCTTCCTGTTTTTTCACTTACACACTGCTTGGAACGCCTCAAAGAGCTTTCAAATTGTGTGAAGATATCAACCAATGACAGGGGCATAAGATAATTTCAGACATTACATGTAACATTGTGAAGTCCACAACTAATGGAGAGACGGAGCAAATGTAGCAGGGACATTGCCAAGAATAGGACATCCATCCAAAGTTAATGATACAAAAGGAGAAAAGCAATTGGAGAGGCTACCAAGAGGCTTACAGCATAATTCCAAGAGCTTCAGCAACTGATAAATTAATTTTGCTAAATAAATGACATTCAATCCCCTCAAGTTGTGTCTGCTAAGTCCAAGTTTGTTCTCTGGTCATAAGTTTTGTAAATACAACATAACTCAAAACCCAAAGAAAACCATTATGTAATATGAAATATGGTATTTACAGTATAATTTTTAGGCTGATTCACTCCTTTTGGAAGAAAATAGTGGGCATAATGGATAGATCAAGGTATTTTGGCTGAATCCTGCAGTCAGAAAGATGAAGAAGAATTACACATAACAATCCAAAGAAAGATAAAAGGCTTGGCATATACATCAATTTTGGCCTCTACCAGTTTTATCCGTGAGCTTCTATTTAAATTAGATTGAGGGTGGTGTGCATGCTAAGATTATAGCAATCATAGTCAAATTGGTTGGGTTGAACTTGGACCTAGTTAGTTTACATCACTGTGCTCCCATTAATGCATACAGTTGCAGAATTTAGATTTTTCACACAATTGAGTGAGAAAATCTATTTTTCAGAATCTTACCCATTCATTAGCTTTCTGACACAGGGACCCGGCGCTAGAACCGGCTCAGCACCCGATGGTACCAATAGTAAGTCCTTACCGGACAGGTTTGTCTACAGAACGGACTACGGACTACAGGCAGGGGATGGAACGTAGAAGGGTAAGGTTAGGGTCAGGCTGCTAAGAAAGGAAGGGTTAGGGTAATGGAAGGGGAGGAGGGGGAGGGTTAGGTTGAAGAT
The DNA here is from genome assembly GCA_011038615.1 of Limnodynastes dumerilii. NCBI lineage: Eukaryota > Metazoa > Chordata > Amphibia > Anura > Limnodynastidae > Limnodynastes > Limnodynastes dumerilii. The sequence goes on along the minus strand of WWET01001825.1, from coordinate 42,888 downwards.
TAGGATAAGGGTTGAGGTGTGGGAAATACTCACCATCCTTCTGGGTGTTGCGAGTCCCCGCTATGATTCACCTCATTACGAAGTAGGGACAGCCAAAAGTTGCTTTTTGGCTGTCCCTATTTCAAATGACAGCAGTTTGAGAATTTTTTTTTTACAATTCACATACTCACCTATTCATTTTCAGAAGTGCCACAGCCGCCGGACCACCGGAGAAGTGAGTAACCCTCTCCGGGGACTTAAGGTTAGGCTGTGGGTGGGGGGAGAGACTTAAGGTTAAGCTGCGGTGGGAGGATTTAGGGTTAGGCTGGGGGGGACGGGTTAGGGTTAGGGAGTGGGGTTGCTTACCTGTTGTAAATATAGGCCATTCTCAGTAGCGTACCAAACCCCTGGCTGACAGAGGTCAGTCTATGCTTGTGGGAGTGGTTACAATAATGCATGGGTGTCTGGGTTATACTAAAGGCCTTTACAGAGAAAATCTACCTACATTATGCACACAGAACTGCAAACTGCAAAGAATTTCCTTAAAAAAATGACTGTTAGTTACTTTAAATTTAGTTGTTTAATGATTACAATAATTTAGGCACAACCATTTCTTAGTTTTTAGTGGAACCCTAAAAAAATGGATCTAATAGTTAATAATGAGTGTAACAGGTGTCCATAATATCTGAAAGTCTGTGACAATAAAAAACTGCTATTCAGCAAATATGCTGGAGGGGAAAAAAAATCCCTATTCAGTTTAGTCACTATACCATTTGAGTTTACAATCAAAATTCTAAAAATAAATTGCTTTAACTGTAAATTTCTGGCCTGAGGGAAAAAACAGGAGCAACAAGAAGAACCCCAAGTGAGCCTCAAATAGTAAGGGTTTGATCGGTTTCAAAAGCATAACCCAGTGCACAGAGGAAGCATTACTAACCATTGTGATGCTTTAATATCTCATGATCAAGAAAGCTCCCTACACCCCCTAAAAAAAGTATTTAGGACCTTAAATATTTATATTGCTTCCCAATGTCTTTTAGAGATCATTTATCCATCTGTGTTTTTTTTTATTAATTATTTTAAAATAAAATTGTCAGTAGAAAATGTTTTCCAGGGTTGGCAACACTGTACTGTGCACAGTTTCAACAGATGAAGAGTGGGTTGTCTGCTGTAATGGTAACAGGACTGAAGACATACATACAGTATGACAGACAAAGAAGCTCTGTCATTATGCAATTATAGTCCACACTTAAAGTCAAATTTTATACCTGTATAATCTGATTGGATAGAGAGATAATTATGTGTAATGTGATACAGTCACATATAGAGCAGTCACACACTATCCCTTTTAGCGATCATATGCAATCACTATTGATTATTTGTAAACAATATCAACTTTGTCTAAATATTCTCACTTATAGCTCTGACAGAACAATTTTCTGTACTTTTGTATCAGTACTTTTGCATCTTGCAATTATCTGCTAAATGATTGCAATAAAATATCTGTGACCCAGGGATTGGAAGGGAGGGTTAGGGTAATGTAAGGGGAGGGTTAGGGTAATGTAAGGGGAGGGTTAGGATAATGGAAGGGGAGGGTTAGGGTAATGGAAGGGAAGGGTTAGGGTAAGGATTGATACATTCATACTCACCATTTGTCGCATCGTCTTTCCTTCGTCGATCGATTGCTTCTCCTCTGTGAGGCAGAAGCAATCGATTTCCCAGCCAGAGGCGATCACACCCAATCCAAGTGAATGGGCAAGTGAGAGGTGGTCATGGTGATTAATGATTGGCATCACCTTGCCCCACCAGCTGACCATCTAATCTGCAATGATAATTCAATCTGAGATGTTTGGTTCACTGCATTAGGTAAGGCTCAGAAGCAAGGCCCACGTCCTATGACATGGGCGCAAGCTAATGTCACAGGTTCTCACCAACTGGGTGAACTCTCTGGGGAAGTTGATAATAGCTTTAATCCAGGCCGAGCCACCGCCTTCAATTCCATTTAAGAGTTCATGCAGCATCAAAAACCCAGCCTGTTTACACTTGAACCATTGAAAGGGAATATCTGGTATAATCAGTGCTTTTTTTTGTCACAGAATGCACTGGAACGGAGTTCCAGCACCTTTTGTCGACGGATTTGCCAAGTTTTAAAAGTTTTAAAAGTTTTGGCGGCAAAATCATTAAAACGGTGCATGTGGGCTGCGTGTTGAGTCCAATACATGCATACTTCGTCCGCGCTGGTTGTGAAGGCGCTGCTCGGCTTTTGATTGGTCATGTGGTCACGTGTGAGTTGATGTGAGTTCCAGCACTTATTTTCTTACAAAAAAGCACTGGGTATAATGCATACACACTGAACAATAAATTTAATGAAAGTACACAAGATGACTATAGGGATCAGTGATCATACAATGTGTTCTATTCAACATTGTATTGTTCCTTGAAATCATATCAGATCAGTTGCACGTGTGATGCAACCTATTGAGTTATGGCATGGTATGTGATATTAAATGTGTATGCATTTTTGTACTATTCACAATTCTTTTGCCTTCCTTCTCCATTATAAATCTGGCTGTGTTTACAGAGACACAACTTCTGGCACAATAACTACAAATGGTGTTGTCATATAGCTTTTCATATGACTATTGTATCACAAGAGCAGAATGTAAAGTGTGTATGCAGCATTAGTTTACCATTTTGCACCATTCGTCTGGATTTTCTAATTTTTAAAAATTTCCCATTATTGAGGTAAGCAGCGATCTATAATTAACCTTTTTCATATGGAATGTCATGAATATTTTATACTCCTAACCATAAATATGTCCCCCTTTAATAAATTTGCTTTGTGACCATTTCTTTAACTATTTAAAAAAAAACAACAACAAAACAAAGAGTAATTTGTCACAGTACTCTGTCTCTCTCTTTAAGGTATTTTGGATTCACCAATATTCTAGAGGTATTTACCAACAATGGCATCAGGTATGGTACTGTTATTAATGTCATTGAGAGAAGAAAGAAGGAAAAAGAGGGAGAGAGAGAGAGAGAGAGAGAGAGAGAGGTGTTTTGATGCATTTACAAAGCAGTAGATTATGTAAATTTTATGTAACATAGTACTATCATTGATAGATAATAATTAAGGACCAGATCCAGACTTAAGAGCTGGATCCTGACCCCCGCACGCTTTATGTGCGTGTGGGGGTCAGTAAGTACGTGCGAGTAGCAGGGAGAGCACGCCCCACTGTTGGTAGGACATATGGACACTTAAGTGTCCAGATTCCTACCTTAAATATTACTACTAGGTCTGTGGCCATACAGCTGCAGACGTAGTCATAACGGGGCTTCCCCCAATCCTGACCTCTAATTTAAATGTCTATCTTCACCTCTACGGCAGAGATATGACATGTGTAACTTAGAGGTCAGACCCTTTTGCGTACTGCCAGGTGTACGTAACAAAGGGCCTGATCCAGAGCTACGACGGTGCCGTCCGATGGGCGAATGCGTACGTTCGCCCGTGCGTATAAACATACACGCCCATGACACTCCCATTGAAAAGTACCTGCTTACGGCGGCTATACCCTACACTAGGTACTACCGTCGGCCGTACGAATTTTCGCACATAATACGCTGAGCGTACGGGCTTAGCACGCCCATACTGTACAATTTAAATGGCTATACCCGCCTCTGTGTAGTAACTCGAGCGTCCAGACTATCGCCGTACAAGACGCACGTCCCTTGGGCGAAAAATACGCTGAAAATACGCTCGCTGTACGCTTATGTCCTTAATACGACTGCTATACGCTCATGTCGTCCAGCCGACCGGAAGTTGTCATACTGAGCATGCGCAGTGCGAATTTTCGTACGAAAATACGCAAAAAACGGTCGTACACTCGCTCGAAATCGGACACCTTCGTAGCTCTGGATCAGGCCCAAAGTTATTTACGTCTGCTGGTAAGCACTCGTAACATAGATGTGCGCACATGTTACCGGACAGGGGAATTACGCACGCTGCATGTCCCCTGTCGTACCAAGGTCTGGATCTGGGCTATATTCTGTACATTAGCCTCCGTTGTGTTATAGACAATTGCACACACAGGGATGCTGACATTACACACAGCGCGCAAGTCGTCTGACATTATTAATTCTGGATCAGGGCCTAACTTCTAATTATATTAAAGGACAGTGACAGTAAACATAAGGGTATACTAGTCAGTGCCACAGCTTGGTATCTCCATGTTTCTTATCATGCCACTATCACGTCCCTATGTCTCCTCCCAGCAATGCAGCTCTCTGATATCTTCTATTTCTTATTATTCTATGCCTACAGCCATTTGTTTCGTGAAATTCAGAACAAATACTGTATCCAAATGCCCCACAGTGACCTATTACCACACAGTATCAATTACTGTTTACAGCAGCAAACCTTTTTTCCTAGAGCTGTCATTTAACATTTTGCTAGAAGTTGCATATTCTTATTATTAGAACTTCAAAGGTCAGCTTATGTAGCCACACTGCAATTTCCATATACATTTATTATATATGGCATTTATCAGTCACAGTAGCAGACAGTAGTGATGATTTCAAACTGGTGGAGAATCATAAATCATACATACAATTATCTAACCCAGTCCATCAATCCCCTTTTATATTGTCCCAGCTTTAAAATACTACCTCTTTTCCCTGATAGACCCTTCACATTCCATTTATCACCCTGCCCCCCTATTTCTCACCTGCTGGGCTTGTAGTCTGTAGACTGGCTCTCTTTATAAAATGAGATTTGGCTGATGACATGTTGCTCGGATTGCTGTGCACCTGTATTCCAATGAGACTGGGTAGTATCTGGGCTTCTGAGTGCCTTTATCTGTGTGCAAACAACTGTTTGTGTGTAGATATGTGTATGTGCGTAAGAGCTATAGAGATCGTGATGTTACAATATGTGTCTGTGTGGAAGTCTATGGCTGTGCTTTGCATAGCGGGATTGCAAGCAGTAGTTGGAAGATGAAGCAGCAGTGTGTATATAAATGTATCTGTATTTCTATGTGAGTGCTTGAGAACTGTTGGTAGTTTTTTTTTATAGCAGGCTCCTCCTTCACTGCAAGCAACAGTGTGAGGGGCTTTCTACAGAATAATAGTCATAACGCAGAACACGAAGACCTGTTACATTTATCGACCTTAGACAGAACTTGTACTCCATATAAGATCTTTATACTCATACAGTGTGCTTTTGTTATGTTTTTGAGAAGCACACTGTGTGATTATGCTGTCACAGTATCCTTTGTAATGCATCTATTTTGCGAGGACATCTAATTTCTCCCCTACATACCAAATTATATGTCAGTGGCAAGAAAAATGGCTGCTTTGTTGCAAGCTGTATATGCCTTCTTCCAAATAGAAAGCATTAATAGCAGTGTTGTTTTAAGCTTTCCTTAAGTGGTTCACGCGAAAAATAAATATGAAAGAGCAACAGCACAAAATACTATGCATTTTTTTGTATATGTTCTTATTCTGTGCACTGTGGAAGTTAAATATACAAATGCATGAAGTAACATATGTTTGTATTGTTATACCCACAGTACTAAAATCATGTTAAGAATGAGCATTTCTCAAGACTTTCAAATTCTCAGAGATATATCATTAGACACTATTGTAAATTTATATTACAATGGTATTATTATCTAGGGGTCAATTTAACGGAGAAAGAAAAGTTCTTGATCCGGGAGGGAGCTGTATACCTAGCTTAATAGCTTA
>WWET01001825.1:10873-25374 GCA_011038615.1 Limnodynastes dumerilii | reverse complement strand
CATTATGTTATTATCTACTATTTATTGGTTTATGTTGCTTATCCATAAAGCTTCCTTTGGTGTGTGGTTTGCATATATATTGATGATACAACAACAGATTTGGTTGACATTCTATTTCCATACAAGTTTTAGCACATAATACTTGTAGAATACCAGTATCTGAGGCTGCTATAGTATGGTTGGAGCACATTTAGTCTATCAGCATAAAACAGTGAAGAGAGCGTCAGCATATCTCTATAGCAACCCCTCTGGAAGTCATCATCCACGACCCCGTGGCCAAGTGGAACGAAAACGGATGTTTGAGTATCACCAAGGAAACCAACCCGCCCACGTCATGGACTTTATCATTCAGCCGAAGATGAACCGGAAGTTTGACGCGTTAACAGAGCAACAAACTGATTACAGCACGCAGGTCTTTCGGGACTTATGGCACTATAAATAATTGCATTTGGAGGTGAGGAGGATCACTTTTGAGAAAAGGCCAAGCCCGAAACGCGTCAAGGATCCTCCGCAAGCTGTGTCCAGGTGTCGCCATCGCCGAGTATCTGTGTCTCCTGTCGGGCCTTTCCATCGGTAACGGACGTCCATAACTACCCCCGCCAGAGAGACCCGTTTCGGGTATGGGACTTTTACTTGGTTTCACAGTTTTAATTTTCTAATTTTTTAATTTTCTGTATTGGGTTATAATCTATATGGACCCTAGGGGTCTGTTTTAGTTAATTGGTTCAATAAATTGTATTTTTAATCCATATACCTTTTATTATTTGAATTAATATATACTCAATATATTAAATGTTTTAACCAATAAATTTACCTATTTTATAAAAACTATTAGGTTCATTTATTCTTATATACTTTGGTATCTTATATACTGTATATGTCTAATTGATAATAATCATATATTAATTTATTTGTTTGTACTCCATACTTTAAACAAAAAACGGATTCTCTTCCCACGAACATTGATAGCAAATATATTACATCATTTTGAATAAGCTTTGGGCCCTACAGCCTCAGATCTGGTTCCCACGTTTATATGTTTATAGAATAATTTAGGTTTCATTTTTGTCCCAGCGCTGTCTTTCCCACCCATCTTATTGTAATTTCCGAATTGTTTAGCGTTTTTTAGGACACTCTGTTGGTGGTGAGAGCTGCGATAGGACATTTTTGCGCTTTTAAGAGACCCCACCTTTCTTTTCATTAGATAGATAGATTTATATATCTAGATATATATAACAAGCTAAATGAGTGTCACTCAGAGAAGCTGGGTAAATGTTACATACAATTGCAACATTGGTTGATCTGTTAAATTAGAAGCTTTAAATAATGCAATCAAACAATGTTGTATCCATCAGGCCTGATCTTTGCAGTGTAACTAGATATTGTACCAAACACTTGTTTATTACATAAATGGAGCAATAATTGAGAGAAAAACCTGAGGTGGGCACCCTGCTTTAGACTTGTTCTAGTGTTTCAGTTATAATTATAAAACTTTCATCATAATTAAAATTTGTAACGTTGGAACGTCTCTGTCGGTAGTTCTTGATTCAAAATTCTGAGTGCCTCGTGTTTGTTATTTTTGGATCAGTATATGAGAATGCACCAGGTTACACCTGTCTACATATTGGGAGCGGCCGGTGGGAGTCTGTTTTTCATGAATGGGAAAGTATTCATACCATTCATTCATTCATTATCAACGCTGTTAAAGACCCATCGCACTCACTATAGACCCGTCACACCAACCAAAGAGGTGAGTAACACTGTGTGGGGAGTTTTAGGGTTAGGCTGTGGGAAAGGGATGGTTAGGTTTAGGGTAATCAAAGGGGAGGGTCAGGGTTAGAGTAATGGAATGGGAGGGTTAGGGCAATCAACGAGGTGGGTTAGAGTCAGGCTGGGGATAAGGGAATCTTAGGGTCAGGCTGTGGGGAAGGGAGTCTTAGGGTTAGGCTGTGGGGAAAGGAGCATTAGGGTCAGGCTGCGGGGAAGGGGGTCTTAGGATCAGGCTGCGGGGAGGGGAGTCTTAGGGTTAGGCTGTGGGGAAAGGAGCATTAGGGTCAGGCTGCGGGGAAGGGAGGGTTGAGGTTAATGCAATGGAAGGGGAGGGTTAGGGTAAGGATTAGGGTAAGGGTTGGGGTTAAATTCATACTCTCCATTCGCAGCATCTTTTGTCTTTTGTGGATCGATTGTTTCTCCTCTGCAACTCAGCAGCAATCGATTTCCCAGCAAGTTGTGAAAAAAGGAACTCTCACAGAAGTGACCCAAACCCAGGAGCACCATTGCCTTTGCCAGATATACAGCATATACACACAGATGGCACCACACATAGCATCTCAGATTTCCAATCCAGTGTTTCAGGTTTTTATAAGCTTTCATTAGGGACAACAATAGAAAAGGTCTGATTTCACCATGAAGTATCTTTAAATGTTTGGTTACTGAACAGCCTACTATTTGGAACAGTAGATAGATAGAAACTATGGATAGTTATGGGCAATCTTATGAAATAGTCATTAATTGTGCCTTTGTATATTAAGAGTCTTATGTAGTAACCATTGCCTTTCAAATACATAAAATGATATCTAATAATAGTAATAGTGGCTACTTACCATTCTTTGGAGTGTTTGGTACATTCATCATGACTGCAATATCACAGGATACAGAGGTGTAGCAGTGTAGACAGCATGCAGACAAAGTGGCAAATATTTCCGGTGTTCCTGTATAGTTACTACACAGCACTGTAGACACACCTGGTCAAAGAGCAGATCTGCCCTTATAATGATCCACTGATAGAAAGGTTTGAAATATTTCCTCTTAATAAATGTAAAACATAAATTATGCTACAACTTTAAGCAAAAATATGGCAAATTTGAGAAAAGAAAGATGAAAGTACAAAAAATTACCATGCCAAAATTTGAGGCAGTATAAGGATAATTTCCTCAAGTTGGGAAAGAAAAAAATATAATGTAATGAGATCTATCTAATATGAATTTACTAGATCTCGCATATACAGATATTTCATTCATGTTTGTTCTGTAGATGCATAGATAAAGTATTGATTGTAATTTTTTGAGGCAACCAAATTAAAATGTTGTACATGTAATATTGTAGATAGTGGATAAAAAAAACATCACATCGAAGCCTTTAACACCTATAATATGAATTCCTCTTTAGCTAAAAATTGTGTACAAATTTCTCCAAAACTAATGCTAGGTAACAGGCAGACTGTAATGAGCATCATTGCCCTGTACTCTCACAACAACACATTCTACTGCAGTGGCAAACGCAGGATTTTAAAAGGGGGTTTCCAATACGTGTAATACATGTGGGGTATATTAGCATAGCTGCAAATGTTTTGGAGCCTGAAAACGCGGCAAATAAGCTCCGCCGCGTCCTGCCCAAGCTCTTCTCCTAACCCGCCCACAATGTCATACTGCAAAAATTACCGTGTGTGTGTGGGTGAGAAGAGGTTACTCCCCTCACATGCAAGGAAGTTAAGATATTAGGACCCTACTTGACCCAACCTTAATGTTTCCGCATGGAAAATGGGGATAGTTTGTAAGTCTGGATAGTGCGTTAAGACTGAAACACTCCCTAAGCTGGGTACACACTGAGAAGTTTTAGTAATGATTCCATAACGTAATTGTTTTAGCAAAGGACTATGTACCCAATAATGAAGAATAAACACAGAAATGATCTCCAATTGGCTCAGTCTTCATTTGTTCCCATAATGCAGTTCTTTAAAGATGTTCATTTAGTAAACGATTCTGCCACAAGAGGCAGACAAGATGCAGGAAAAGCACAGAAATCATTGCTGACAGCTCAGGACACCTAGACAGGGTTGATCACAAAAATCAGGAGCTCCCAAATATCAGATTTTTTTAAATTGTGTTTATTTGTTTTTCCGCATGTACAAATATACATTATAACCCCTGGATCCACCTCCCAACCACCCACCTTAACATTAACCAGCTAACAATAACCCAGGAAATGGAAACAATACTATAATGTAAAACAAGTGAGTACTTGAATGCAAAAACATAACATATGATTGTCACGATATTCTCAGTACACACGTTTTGCACATTACAGTAGCAACAGAGTAAAGGATGAAATAGGTAAAAAGGAAAGAAATTAAAAATAACAAAACACACGCGAATGACACAACTACCTTAATGCCAGGTATGGCAGCAGATAACCATTGTCGGTCATAAACTGTCAACCAGAAAAGACAATATAATACACCGTATACAGTATATACAGATATGTAATAAAAAGAAAAAAAGGGGTGGGGAATTTAGAAAACTTGTTCGTGATCCTCAAGGGGAAGAATAACAAAGGGCGAATCTAGCCAGGGAGGCCCAAATCTTGGCAAAGCGGACCAAAGTGTTACGCTTGGTGTGTACAAATTTCTCATGGTTCATTATTGAATTCAGCAAACCAAACCACTTATGGAAAGAGGGAGAGTCAGGAGCCATCCATATTGGGCTACCAAACTTCAACATAGAACCTCTGAATCTCTGGGCAAATCCAAAGCAAATGCTAAATATCCGCTCCACAATTTGGGCAGGCTGATGTGCCTCTAAGGCCCATTTTAAATAATCTTTGTGTGGATAAATAGGACCAGTGCAAAATGAACAGCTGGATCTGTTGGAACCTCAGAGAGGAGGTAGCCGCCCTACTGCTTGCCAAAGCCTCCAGCCATTTCACATCCAGAAACGCCTTAATGCATCAGCATGAATCTAATATATTCTGCCTTCAGCCTCCCACATTCCCCCTCCAATAAAAAGACCTCTTGGCACCCATGAAAAACTGTTCTTACTAGCAACAGAAGCAATAAGGGAACCCCATAAAACTGATTTATAAACATCTCGTTTCACAGCAGGGTCTACAGTTTCTGAATTATCACTAAAATATCCCTCCCATTCCACAATTAGCTCCAAACCCAAGCCCTTCAAGCTTAACCAGTAGAGGTTGAACTTCCAAATTCTAAGGGTGGAGTCCAGAACAGGGGAGTGGTCAGATATACCCCTAGGAAGATAGCGAAAGGACTGTAGAAACAGGACCATGGAAGAAGTACAAATATAGTCAATACAGGAGAGGGCATGGAAAGTAGCAGACTGACAGGAGAACAGGGAGACCCATGAATTTCTCACTTCCCAGACATTCACCAAACCCAAAATATTCACAAGGATGGGAAAAGAAGTAGGCGTGGGAGGACTTGGGGCAGAAGACTCTCTCCAACGATCTAAACCTTTATTCATAACATTGTTAAAATCACCCATGCAAACTACAGGAGTATCCGGGGAATCAGCCATAAACTCAGCCAATTGCTTGAGAATATCATTGTTGAAAGGGGGGACAAACACTGCTAAGATAACAATAGGGGCCAAGCCTATTGAACCTTTAAGAAAGACAAATCTTCCATAGAGATCAGTTTGAATAAAGTCCAGTATAAACCTAACCCATTTACTTATTAAGACAGACACTCTTCTGGAACTGCTGGTGTGGGGAGAATGATACACCCATCCAACTCAACGTTTCTTAAATTCTTAAGTTCTTCAAATGTGTCTCAACCAGGCAAACTATATCTGCCTTAATCTTACGAAACTCTGTTAAAATCAGGGAACGTTTCACCTTATCATTCAGACCCCTTGTATTCCAGGACAAAAATGTTATCGATTGAGCCATATCTTAATACAATTGAAAACAGCATTGTCCAGGGAGAAAATGAACTCAAGTAGACTATATACATCAGTAAGAATATAACAGTAGTGATGTATAACAGAGCACTCAACCCATACCTGCAAAGTGAAACTGATGTGCCCCTAAAGCTATTCTCTAACAAAAACCCCAAACCAACCCTAACCCATCCCGTATTATCTCCCAAACATAAGTAATACCTTATCCCTTACCTTATCCCAATCATGACTATACCAATCCTTACATAACACCAGAAGGAAAAAAACAACTCACCAATCGATGAGAGCTGGTAACCAAAGCTCAACATAAGATGGCAGCTCCCTTACATAGGTAACCCATAAATTGCATAGATCACCTTGATACATTATGACATTAAGCAGCCAAAAGAAGAAATCAGTATCTACAAATCCCAGAGGCTACAAAGTAATTAAGAATTATAGCAGTAGGAAAATGACAGCAACAAACTAAAAAGGATATTGGATTGAGATCACACACTTCTGTCCTATCCAGCCAGTCTTGTGCCTTTTGTGGAGAAGTAAAGAAGTGAGAGGTACCATCCAGGTTAACCTTCAGTCGAGAGGGGAACAGTACTGCATACGGCAGTTGTAAATCCCGCAGGCATCTTTTTCCCCGGGAAGAATTGGGCTCTATCCTTCTGTACATCAGTAGCAAAATCAGGATATATCAACACAGCTGCATTTTCAAACAGCAGAGGGCCAATCTGACGAAGCAGATAGATTGTGGTATTCTGATCTTTGAAATGAAGAATCTTTGAAATGAGTGTATGCGGTGGCGCTCCAGGTCGAGGATGCTGTGGCGGTATCCGATGGGCACTTTCAATAGCAAATTATGAAGATAAAGCTTCTTTTCCAAACTCTTCTATCGAGAGATCCTCCAAAAAGCAAACCGGATCCTGGCTCTCTGGGAATCCCACAAAACAAATATTGTTGCGTCATAGGCAGACCTCTAGATCTGAGATCTTGGCTTTCCACGTGTTTAAAAATCAAATGTTTTAGACAATTGGACAGTACACACTGGTAAGAAATCTGCTGATCTGCAGGGTTTTCGGCAGAAAAATCTTCAATGTGCACCCTGCTTTACAGTGCTATTTAGATAACTCCCGTCTCCCATCTTCCATACACACTGTATGCATTCCACCGAACCTTCTGAAAAACTTCCAATGGAAGTGTGGTTTGTGTGTGTTTGCAGTTCTTTTCTGCTACTTGCAATCAGAAAATGACAGTTTTCCATAAGTCTGGTTCTAGCACCTTCCACAGTCGTTGTTCTTTTCTTTATGTCCATACACTTCCGCAACAGTTCTGCTCAGAAATAGGTGTATGACTGCATGTCACAACACATTGCTTACATTAGGAACGTTTGATACATATATTTATTCTAAGTGTATCTCTAAGCTCTACCCGCTCTCCAGAAAAGGCACTGTTACCAGTTTTATTTGCATAAAAAAATCTCCAGATAACTTTTCAAAAAGGTTATTTGGAGACTTTTTATTTTATCCTTCTATTGGAAGCTTACTACGACTTACTGATTTCCATGATAAATAAGGTCTATTTGAGTTAAGTGCTATAGATAAATATGTTTTATTACCTTTTTTTTTTATTTATTTGTCTTGTTTGTTTTTTCTTTTTATGGTATGTCCTTTTCAGTTGTTTTGGTTTTTTCCCTCCTTTGGTTATTGCTTGTTACTTCTAAATGACACTGGACACTGTTGAATATGATCTAGGGACTGACAATTTGAGGTTATTTACAAAGTTACTTTCATGCACAGTTAAAAATATCTTCAATGGGCAGCAGGAGATGACCTGCAAATTACAAGGGCATCAAGGTCTGCAGAGATGTAGAGAAACCTAATTATGTCCATGAGAGTAAGAGCATTTCAGGCAGCCTTTCTTATGTAACCCCAGCTCCCTGCTGTTCCTATTTGGCATCAGGGATCTTTGTAGTCAGAGAAAATTACATTGTGTTTGTTCTTGTTTATCTTTCCAAAGATGTGTTCAAATCTGTTAAGACATGAATATATTACAGCTCAGTTTATCTTCTCTAACAGAAAAATCTTTATTTTCTATTGCTACTGACCCTGGGCTTGTGCACTGATTAAAAACTATAATGTCTAAAACTGGCCACACACTACAGCAATTATTGGTCCAATCTTCCATTTACTGGGTGATTATATGAATAATCACTGTAGTGTGTAATGATGGATTTTAAAAAAAAACAGCGATTAAACAGTCCTCCTTGGGTCCCATTATCTTTAGAAATTGTTTAGAATTCCTGACTTATTTGGGATCCAAGTAAACAATATTTTGTAGTCCATATTCACAGCAGCAAGTAGTGTGTGGCACCAATATCGGAACCTTTGCCTAGCGCGAACTTGTCCTATTTATTGTATATTCCCTGCTGTGAAAAAAAATCTATATAGTGCTTGGCCAACTCACAATTGTGAACAGATCTACAATATGGAACAACAGATTAATAATAATTAAAAAAAGCATCCAATAAAAGCTATTTGTACATATCATGCAGGTGAACATGTAGTCCCACAAGATCAACCTTATTTTTTGCATGTACATGATAACAAATGCTATTTGTTATGCGGAGCGTTCTGACATGGAGCATAGTACAGTAACAGAGGTTAAGGTCGCTGTTACGATTAAGGTAAGATCAAAAATGAAATGGTCGACACTATTAAGTTGATGTTTTATTGTTGAACAGAACATTAAGTAGACAAATATAATATCAGTAAGGGTACCAGATTAACATATGGTCGACACATTACCCCATACAGACTTACCTACTGACATCCTTGTACTGCTCCAGTGTCCTCTCACTCTTTGCCTCGCAGTTCCCCTGTCCCTTCTACAATGACCTCCCATTCTTGGTCTTGCTGTTCATTTCCCTTCTTTCCAGCTGCTTGCCCTCCACTGCTCTCTTAGCCCTGCTCCACTTTTTATCCCACTGCTTTTGTCATTCCTCTGCTTCCTTTTACTGATTGTCCTGCTGATTACCAGTGCTTCTTTTCACTGTCACTGTCTGCTGATTCTGTCTCTGCAGATCTTGCTGCTCGCTGCTATCTCTCTCTGTACGCCACTGATTCTCCTGCTCTGCTAGGTCATTTATCATGTGTTATGCTTATGGTAGAGGTTGGGGTTAGGATACATATCGACATTACAATATTCGTGTCAACATTACAATAACATTATCTTTCCCATGGTTATCAACAAATCAACACTGTTGGATAGCTTGAGGTGAACTTAAAGCTTAAACAAACTAACAACCGCAGACCCCTACCTTGAGACTTCAGTGCCATCCTCGTGTGAAACGGTGGATGACTTGGAATTGTGCATAGTAAAATTGAAAACTCCACATGCACATTGTCAGAAACATTCACAGCACGGAACACTGGATCATAGCGATTGGAAAACGCCTGGATCTGGATCTTGTCACTTCAGAGGCAAAAGTTGACTGACCCATAGCAAGGAGGCATTATGCATTTATTTATAATTTATTTACTTACTAACAGGTTTTTATATAGCACCATCAGATTATGCAGCGCTTTACAATTTTACAATCATAGGAGTAGATTCAGAACAACATCTGCGAGTGAATTTACGCTAGCCGCTAGCGTAAATTCACACATTAGTACTTACAGCGCGTGCGCACGGCAGATGTTACGCCATGTAACATAGTGTAAGGGGCAGTCACGTATCAGTAGCGTATCAACTTACGAATGGGCGTGCCAGTCATACGCCACCAGTATTTACGCTTCGAAGACGGGGTGGGGCGTTTAAATCGTACAGTATGGGCGTGTTTAGCTGCATAGCTACGTGTGGGAAGTACGTCTGACAGTGGTTATGCAGCGTAAAGTTAAGGTAGGGTATGGAAAGCGTAAGGCGCCTAAAATATGTACAGGAGAGGGGTGTGCTGCGGGGAGAGCATAGAAGGTACGCTAGCATAACAATAGCTCTGGATCTGGCCCATGGTAACAAGACTGCCTAGTAACAAACAGACTGAGTAGGTAAGTTGGCCCTGCTCACAGACTTACAATCTATAGAACATTGGGGATAGATTATAGGGGCAAGTACTACTGTATCCTACAAATGGACCAGCCAGGTTGTATGGTAAAAGTGCTCAGTGCTGGATGATCCAGTAACACAGCAGAGCCAGCAGCAAAACTTAGGGCCATTTTAGTATGGAAAGAAAAGTGTTCAAATTTGTGTTAGTCATGTAGCATGAAAGAAACTGGCTAACAAAGTAGTTGTAAATAGGGTAGACAAATGCTTATAAGTGGGTTGAGGAATTTGGTACGTTTGTCTGAAGAGGTAAGTTTTAAGGAAACTTTTGAAAGTAGTGGATATTCTATTGGGCAAGGAGGGTTATTCCAGAGAGTGGGTGCAGCCCGGGAGAAGTCCTGTAACCTGGAATCAGAATATTTCTTAAGTATAGAAGAGAACTGTATGTCCTGTGAAGATCTGAGAGAGTGAGCTAGGATATATCTTGAGATGCATGAGGATATATATGCAGCTACATTCTTATTGATGGCATTGTAGGTTAGCAATAGGATTTTGTATTGAGCTTTGTGAAATACAGGCAACCAATGTAGAGATTGACAGAGTGGAACTGCTCTAGAAGAGCGTTTTGCAAGGAATATCAGTCTAGCTCCTACATGTAGTATAGACTGTAGGGGGGTAATTTTATATTGTGGGAATCCAATAAGGAGAGGATGCAATCATTAATACATATGATATTTGCGTATTCTATAAATGTTTTTTAGATGTATGTAGAAGGATTTAGAAACAGATTGTATGTGAGGAATAAAGGACAGTTCATGGTCAATAGTAACAGCTAGGCAACAAGCTTTTTGAGTAGGTATTATTTCCATGTTGTCAACAGTAATAGAGAGATCAGGTGGGTAACTTTTATGGGCAAGTGGGAATATTATTAGTTCTGTTTTTCAAAAATTACGTTTGAGATTGTGGTAGGACATCCAAGATGAAATGGCAGAAAGACATTCAGTTACGCAGGCCAACACAGAAGGTGAGAGATCAGGAGCAGATAGGTAGATTTGTGTTTCATCTGCCTAGGGATGATACTGAAATCCAAACAACTTTTTTGTTATCTGTCCAAGGGAAGTTGTAAAAATATAGAAAAGCAATGGATATAACACTGAGCCTTGTGGTACTCCAACAGACAGAGGAAGAGCAGGGGAGGTAGATCCAGAAAAGCGAACATTTGTAAGAGTAGATAGTAGTCAACAGTGTCAAAAGCAGCAGAAAGATCCAGGAGAATTATAAGAGAGTAGTGACCTTTAGATTTAGCAGTGATTTAGTCATTGATCACTTTGGTCAGTGCAGTTTCTGTGGAGTGTCATGAACGAAAGCCTGACTGAAGAGGATCCAGAAGATCGCGTGAGGAGAGGAAGTGAAGGAGGTGAGCGTAGGCAAATCTCAATAGCAGCCTTGAAGGGCATGGAAGCTGGGAAATAGACCCATAGTTTGAGGGAGAGTTGAGGTCAGAGTTTTGTTTTTTCAGAATTGTAGTGATTAGTGCATCCTTGAATAAAGATGGGAAGATACCAATTGAGAGAGAGAGAGAGAGAGAGAGAGAGAGAGAGAGATTGCAGATTGTAGTTAAGGTTGGAATAAGCACAGAAGATAGACATTGACTGACTTGTGAGACTACAGGATCAAGAGGACAGGTAGCAGAGCAGGAAAAGCAGACAAGGACAGATACTTCCTCTTCATTTGTAAGTTGGAATGAGGACACCAGACATTGCATATACGTCCCGTGTTTACTGAAATTGTATACTCCACATGCGTAGTCATTTTTAGCCTAATCTAAGTATCTTTTCGGTACGTAGATTGCGTATATACGATCAAGACCGCATATATGCAATCTATGTACCAAAAAGATATGTAGATTACGTAAAAAAATTACTACGCATGCATATTATACAATTTCTTTAAACACCGGACGTATATGCAGGACGTCCAGTGGTCTGAATACGGCCCATTGTGCCAGAGTGGGGAGGAGAGGGGCTGGGCATTATGTCAGTTGATAAGGAGATGGAGCAGGACAATTCCTATATGATCCAGTCAATCTTCTCCTTGAAGTATAATGAAAGATCTTGGGCACAGAAGGAAATTGGTGGATTTTGTATAGGAGGGCTCAGTAGGGAGTTAAATGTGAAAAAGAGGCATTTGGAGTTAGAAGCCTGTGTAGAAATAAGAGATTGAAAGTAGGATTATTTGGCATTGTCCAGAGCATTTCTAAAAAGCTGCTTTAACATCACCAACTCAGAAAAACCCAGGTTTTTCCGTGAAGAGATCCCGGGTAAAAAAAAAAAAGTCACTTTTAAGCGCACAAAAACACAGGAAATTCCTGGGTCTGACCCTTTCACATCACCAATGAATTTCCTGGGTTTTAGTGGCTTTTTAACGCGGCAGGGCATGCTGATGCTTGTAGTGCTACAAGCATCAGCATGTCCAAGGCTGACAGGGCATGCTAGCACTTGGAGAACCACAAGTGCCAGCATGCCCTGTCATCCTGTGCAACAAAATGCCCCTCCTAGCTAATAAATAAAATATAGGGTCAGCCCCTAACATAAAAAAAATAACATTTAATGCCCCCATATAAAAAAAACAACAACATTGAATACCCCTATATACAATAAAATATTTACATTCAATACTCCAAATAATAAAGAAATAATGAGATTGAATACCCCTATATACAATAAAATATTTACATTTAATACCCCAAATAATAAAGAAAATTTAACACTAATTATATAAAGCATAAAATAAATAAATAAAATAATGACATAAAAATTATAAAGAAAAAGTACTCAACATCTTGATTAGGATCTGACCTTCCAAGCTTTTAATCCGTGGGGGAGGTCTTTGAAAAACAAAAAACCCTATGGCCTGCCGCAACTTATGTCCTGCATGCAGGACATGCCGACACTAATGACAGCTCCGCTGTCATTGTGGTATATTTATACCCTTACCTAGCCAGGGAAATCCCGTTTCCATGGTGATCAAACGTGGTTTTTGCCGAGACACAGGTTTTTGGCGAAAAACCTGGGTATATGGTGGTGATGTGAAAGGGGTATAAGTGTGATAAGTGTTAATGTAAGTTAAAAGTTATGGGGAGAACGAGATGTGCACCAATGTCATTCTGCTTTGCAGGATTATTTTCTAAGGTTTTGTGTGTCCTTAGTGTGCCATGTCTGACAATTAAGTACTAATGGTACATGAGGGGTAACTGGAGTGACTTCATCAAGGGCAGCTGCTAGGGTTTGATTAAGGTGAGATACGGCCATATTAGGAGAGTGGAAATCAGGAACTGAAGAGAGAAGTTGTTGCTCAAATTGAGGAAGCAGATTAATATTAATAGTTAAGAATTTCTACGGGTGTGAGAAGGTATTGTAGAATTAGACAGCAAGGGAGTAGAGCTGGTGGGGGAAAGTTTGCAGATCTGAGAGAGGGTGAGGAGAGTTATTAAAATCAGCGACTGAGCATAGTTTGGAGAATACAAGATCAATGCAGTTGGCTTTCTTATGTGCCAAGAGATGAGGTTAGAGAAAAAACCTAGAGGAATCAGGAGATGAAGGATTGGTAATGGGGTTGTTAAAGTCACCTAGAAAGTCAGAGGATAAGAAATTAGGGAGCCATGCAGAGAAGTGTTGTATAACTTGTTGGCAAGATGCGTTGGTTGGGTGATAGATCACAGCCACATACAGAAAGAAGGGTTTGAAAATGTGAACAGTATATACTTTAAAGGATGTGAAAGTAAGTGAAGGGACATTGGGTAGAACCAGCGGTGAATTGGTCATAGGCCTTACCGGGAAATTTCCGATAGGCTCAAGCACTTTGGAGGCCGGCCGTCGGTGAACAGCTGATTGCTTGCGGCAGGGGCTGGCTGGCAAACTTTAGCCTGGGGAGCAAGCCCACAGCAGCGGCCCATGAGTTAATGGCTTGTCCTTAGGGTAAACAATATTTCTAGTCTCCACTACACAATTCCCACTTTATCTTAAAACCGGCACACAATACAGACTAGATATATATATAATGTTTTTTTTTTATTTATGTATCTCCAGGCTCCCAGTATACCCCATCATGTCTCCCCAGCTTCCAGTATTCACCATCATGTCTCCCCTGCTCCCAGTATTCCCCATCATGTCTCTCCAGGCCCCCACCCAGTAGCCCCCATCATGTCTCCCCAGCTCCCAGTATTTCCCATCATGTCTCCCCAGCTCCCAGTATTCCCCATCATGTTTCTGTAGCTCCCAGTATTCTCTGTCTTCTGTCTCTAGCTCCCTGTATCCTCATCATCATCATGTGTTTCCAACTCCTACTATTCCCCATCATGTCTCTCCAGCCTTCCAGTGTTCCCCATCATGTCTCTCCAGCCTTCCTGTGTTCCCCATCATGTCTCTCAAGCCTTCCAGTATTCCCGAGCATGTGTCTCCAGCCTCCCAGTATTTCCATAATGTCTCTCCAACCTCAAAGTATTTCTCATCATGGGCCTGATCCAGACCTACGCCCGCAACCGATCGTACGCCGGTCGGGAGCGTAAAACCGGGCGAAAAAACGCACTGCGCATGTGCAGTATGACAACTTCCGGTCGTCCGAAGGACATGAGCGTACAGCGAGCGTATTTTGAGCGTATTTTTCGCCCAAGGGGCGTGCGTTTTGTACGACGATAGTCCGGACGCTCGAGTTACTACACAGAGGCTGGGATAGCCATTTAAATTGTACAGTATGGGTGTGCTAAGCCCCGTACGA
>WWET01001824.1:295002-320693 GCA_011038615.1 Limnodynastes dumerilii | reverse complement strand
AGATACTGACCAGTGTTACTATCACACTGTTATTTATCACCTCTCATCTCTAATACTGTTATATTATTATTATTATTATTATATTATTACAAAGATACTGACCAGTGTTACTATTACACTATTACAGTATAATATTACAGATACAGTTGCTACAGTTTACAGTTTCAATAGTTGCTGTTTGCAACTAATGAAATTTGCTTCCCCTGCATGGTTTTGCCCAAGTGTAAATTTCCACCTGTATTCCTCTTATTCTGAAATTCTATAAAATTGCACCTCTTCCTATAAATCCCAACAGCAGTCAAACAAATTGCAAAGATAACATTTCCTCCTTACTGACATATTATACTTGCATATAAGACCATTGTATGTTAAGAAAAATCAGCAATATCCTATAAAACATCATTTATTTTAGTATAATCAATCACAAGTCACAACAATAGTGCAAAATAGCTTAATAAAGATAATATTTAGTTCCTAAGATTAATTGTATACAAAAAGCAGATTAATGGAAAACATGACTTTCTTGAGACTAATTGGAGCTGGAAAAGTTTAAATCATAGTTATTGTTTTTTGATTAAAAATGTTTAATAACCATAGTGACTGATAATAGACTGCGGGGCTTCATTCCATAGCCGTTATGCTCATTTGTAAAGACTTCTGGAATGATTTCATTGGAACAAAGTAACTTAGAAACAGATGAAAGTATAAATGGAGTTTCACTCACCCTCAGGAGCTGTATGTTGGTCTTGGCAGATTCCAGCTGTGTGATATTAAATGCTGACTTTTTACTGCGATTTGATGAACTCGCTTTGTGAATCCTGTGTGAGTAATTTTATGGGCCATAGGAGTCAAAGCACCCAGCTTTATATCTTCACAAGTGTCTGCCACTCCCATCTCCCAGGCCATCCTCTACCTTATAGGGCCTGCTGACACCCACCCTCCCAGGATGATGCCTTTATCACTTCAGCCTTTTCCCTTCTCCCCAAATTCAACGGGAGCTGATCAGGGTCTCTGTCATCCCACCGTGTGGGAACAGGCTGCTGACTAATACAAAGTCTGTGGCTGGTAACAAACATTGTGTTGTGCTTGAAAATAGCCCAAGATGAGAATTACTCAGGGGCAGACAATGCACTGTGGTTATAAGCAGCAGAGGGGTTATTGACAGCTTGCGATGGCCTTCTTAGGTCACATGACTGGGTATCTCTGTATATTGTATATATTTAATAACAAGGCCAGACCCTGAGCTAAGTACGCTGGCGTCAAATCATCTAATCGGCTATTTGTATTTACTGCGCATGTGCGTGGCAGATGAACGAGCGTACCATCAGCGTAACTATGAACGAAGCGGCGAGGGCATCCATGCGACACCCGTGGTTACGTTTTGTAGGCGGTGGGTTAGGCCGTTTCGTGCGTGAATGCATTACGTACGTCAGGACTATCGCTGTGAAAAGTTAAGGTTGGGTTTGGGAAGCGTAAAGCGACCAAAGTGCGTACAAGTGAGGGGAAGGGCTAGAAAATACGATAGTGTAAATACCCTACGCCAACTAGCGTAAATACAGCTTAGGTCTGGATCTGCCCCACAGAGCTGAACATTAGTTATAGGTACCAGGGAAAGAACATTTAGCCTTCTGGAATATGTGTTTGTTGGGGGACTATTAACATTCTTAAAGAAAAGAAAATACAGATAATCCGCTGACTATGGGGGTCACCCAGTGTCACTTCACTTTGTTATCTATCTATCTATCTATCTATCTATCTATCTATCTATCTATCTATCTATCTATCTAGTGAACGGGTCATCGAATACCTCGTGAAAGTGGGGAAATCACTGAAGAACTTCATTTATGTTATCATTTATTGGCTGCGTTAAACGAGATTCAGAGCGATCCGGTATCACCGGGCTGCGCTTTCCTGACATTACATACTGTGCTCCTGGCCCAGACCTGGATGCAAAAATGAATGCATCCTGTGCAAATAATGGGACCCAAAGGCGCGCACAACCGCAGCCTGGATCCCAAGACAAGTACGGCGGGATGTGTATATGCACAAAGCAGCCAATCACAATGCAGCTACTTCCCAGACACATTCCCATTCCCCAGCCATCCAAACACAAGTGCAGGTATTACACTGTAATGTATAGAGGAAATGCCAATGTACTAAACATAGAGACATGAATAAAATCATCTGCAAAGTAATCATGGTGCACAGCATTTGCCATATTCACACACTTATGTGTGATTTTTCTGTGTGATTTTAGGTCTTGATGAGGTGCATTGTGTGAGCGTATCCTTACTGTACATTAACTGCGTCCCTCCGCACCATTTCTCCCTCCCCCCCCCTCTGAGCTCAGAGCAGTGATAACGCAATGTCACTGCATCATTTCTATCCACAACTCCATCATTCTGACGAGAGAGCAATCAGGCAGCTCAAACCACGAGCAATCCCCCCGTCCTCTCCGAGAGCGCAAACCCATCTGCATGCTGGTACTTGTAGTGCCACGGGTAGCCTATGGCTGCTATAGACCACTATACTCTGCAGAATAGTTGCTCATTTGCCAGGTTCTCAGACTTCTCTACACGACACACTGCGCCAGCACGGTACCATATCCCTGCAGCCTTGCCATGCTGTGACCTGTGCCGTATGGAATTGGACATGCACTCTGGATCCGGCCCCTCGTTAGGAATGTGAGACACTATGTAGTAGTAAATACTTGCCGATGAAAGTCTCTCCTTCTGTACAACTTCCGAAAGTCCTTAACCGGGCAGACACTGTATAAATGATCTGTCCAGCTGCTCACACAGCAGAGCCTGCAAAACCCTTTAAATGTAGCTATTACCCTGACCACGAATCGACGTTCAAAAGGTCTGTTCCATGCGGTGTACAACCATATGAGAAAGCCAGACTAAATAATAAACTCTTCTGGGTTTCATTGTGAGTTACGACTTCTCCTTTATAGGGACAATAACGCTGAGCGTCTATATATAGTTTTACATTCATTAAATCAGCCTCAGCTGTATGTTTCTCATAAACAACTTATACTAAGTGCAACTCAGCCTATCACACGCATCCAAACTAGTCACATGTTCCCAGCGGGTTAGTTACATCATAATCAATAAAACGAAAGCTGATGGTAACAATACAGGCAATTATATCATTTATGTGGTGGTGCTTTAGTGACTTTTTTTTATTTTCTAGTCTTTTTTTATTGTAAACGTTATTTACAAACTGGGAGAAACGCGTTGTGTCCATATTATCATGTACAGTGATCCTATTATTAGTATCGCAAAGATTTTCATTTCTTTCTCGGGCACATTTTAATGTACAGAATTATACCTTCGCTTCTTTACTTCTTGAGTGTAAAATGGTTATGAGTCGCTGAATGACGCCTGTATCTTCTTCATATGTATCATTGTTCATATGTATCATTGTTTATATGTATCATTGTTTATATGTATCATTGTTCATATGTATCATTCTTCATATGTATCCTTCTTCATATGTATCCTTCTTCATATGTATCATTCTTCATATGTTTCATTGTTCATATGTATCATTCTTCATATGTATCATTCTTCATATGTATCCTTCTTCATGTTTCATTGTTCATATGTATCATTGTTTATATGTATCATTCTTCATATGTATCATTCTTTATATGTATCCTTCTTCATATGTATCCTTCTTCATATGTATCATTCTTCATATGTATCATTCTTCATATGTATCATTCTTCATATGTATCATTCTTCATATGTTTCATTGTTCTGAATCAACTGAAAGTAGAAAAATTATATTGGGAACAAATTAATATTTCCCTCTATCCAGCAGCTACAGGATACGGCGGGTAATAGGTTAGGATTAGTCTGCAGCGGGTATAAGTTTAGGGTTAGGGATTAAGGGGAAGTTTAATGTTAGACTGCAGAACATGGGGGTTAGCGTTAGGCTGCAGAGCATGGGGGGTTAGGCTGCAAGGCATGGAGGGTTAGGGGTGAAGAAGAGGAAGGTACGAAGTCCTAGAAGAGGAAGGTTAGGGTTAGGCTGCAGGGCATGGGGGTTAGGGTTAGGCTGCAGAGCATGGGGGTTAGGGTTAGGCTGCAGAGCATGGGGGTTAGGGTTGGGTCCTATAATTCAAGACATAGGGTTTCTAGGAAGACAAAAGTGACAAGAAAGTTGAGTTTATTTCTGTAGTTACTGTGCCCCGTTCAGATACAGTCATTTCTGTTGAGTTCCACAACGATGAGAAGCTCACCCTTGCCCCAGTGTCTACTATTTCCATAGAGTCCAATAGGAGACCTGAGACAAACATTCTTGCTCAACAAGGCAAGTTTTCCAGATGTCAGTCCTAGTAGGGGCCCGGCACATAGCTACAGGCCTCTCTGCGGGCTTACTGCATCTTGGAATGTCTTCCCTAGTCTCCTATAAAGGTGTTTTACACCTGGGCAATCATACGTGTGATGTGATGGCTCCTGTAATGTCACTGATGATACACAGCATTGCAAATCCCCAGCATCTCTCCCAACCATCTGCTGACACAATTGTGATGCCATACACACTGCACAGATATCTGTCTGTGCTGCACAGGAGACGCCAGAAGACTCAGACAGACGGTCGTACCTGCTACAGACCTCACACACTTATCACACATTGCACTATTGGTAACTGTCATTTTTGGGGAGTTCATAAAACCAAATCAACGGATGCCACCTGTTTTATCACAACCAATCATTAGTGTGGGAGCTTAAACCATCCTTTATCCATAATCTGTTCCCGCTACAATATTACTGCTGTTATATGAAGGATGAGGCAAGTCCTGGGTATTTATTCAATGGCTGAAGACTTAGGGGCCTAACCCTAACTACGCCTCGGAGCGAATTTACGCGTAGCAGAGACGTAAAATCGCTGTTTTGTACGCACTGCGCATGCGCACCATAGAAAATACGCACATTAACGTAGCGTAATTGTGAGCGTATGGGCCATTCACGTATGTGTCACGTAAATACTTACGTGTGGGCGTGCCAATTTGACGTTAGTCCAAATTACGTGTGAAATACGTGAAGTAGGCGGGGGGGTGGTATTTAAAGTGTACAGTATGGGCGTGCTTAGCTGCGTAAATTCGTTCAGCCCATACGTACGTGTGCGTATGACTGCGGTTACGTTGGAAAAAGTTAAGGTAGGGTTTGGAAAGCGTATCTTGACAAAATACGTCCGTGCAAGGGGTGTGCCGAGGGGAGTGTAGCGAATTTACACGCACAAAAATACGCAAATAAACGTACGGCAAACGTAGTTCTGGATATACCCCTAGGTGTGTATATTTAAGAAGGGATAGACTGCGCATACGTAGTATCTTAATATATGCAATTTACGTAGGACTTAAGATCGGGATGGCTCTGAATCACCGTTATGGACCTATTTCCTAAAGATTCGTAATGACTTAAGAAGGAAGGGGCGTGCCTGGAAAACTTAAGAAGGAAGATAAGAAGATTGGGTGGACGGAGTCATTTAAATGAGGAAATTTGGGCATGGTTATGCAAAAATGCGCTTAATTAGCCGCCCTATGCGCACAACTACGAACCTAAAGATAAGGTTGCCCTATGGCATTCATAAGTCGGTTAAGAAGCTGAAAACCAGGGGTGTCGGGAGGGGGGGGGTCAGGGGAGTGGCCTGCTACTAGTGGCGCATAATTAAGAACCTAAATCATTCTTAAGTGTGAATCCGGTCCAATATACTGATGTATTATCATAAGAATTCAGCAGTCGTATTTAAACGTAATTTCAAGACAATTGCTCCAGGTTCTCTTCCTATGGACTGCTTGGAATAGCTGGGAGACTCAGTCAGAGGATTATTCCACTGCTATGTACAGAGGAATTGTTGCTTTTACTTGTGCGAGAATTGTCTGCTAATTGACAAAGTCAATGTACAAAATAGATAGATATCATTAAATAACTAATTAAGATAAAACAAAATACTTCCTCTGATTTAGCTGTTAGCGCTTGTTATCACTGGGTGCTTATTAAAATAAATTTGTTGCTTTATTGAATTCTTATTTCATTATAAATGACTGTATTGTGGGAACACCCCCCGGAACACAATACGCCTTGCAGTGATTTGCGCTTGAGTCTGGATTGCACGGCATTGTGTAGAGGAAACGTGCGCAAAGATGCGCTCGGGGTGTTCATTCACCTCTAAATCATGCCAGATCATGGGGCTGATTCAGAGTTGCACTTCCACCTTTTTTTAGGTGCAAGTGTAGACCTGTCTGATTTAGCTGTTAGCGCTTGTTATCACTGGGTGCTTATTAAAATAAATTTGTTGCTTTATTGAATTGCTATTTCATTATAAATGACTGTATTGTGGGAACACCTCCCGGAACACAATACGTCTTGCAGTGATTTGCGCTTGAGTCTGGATTGCACAGCATTGTGTAGAGGAAACGTGCCCAGAGATGCGCTCGGGGTGTTCATTCACCTCTAAATCAGTCCCAGATTATGGGGCTGATTCAGAGTTGCACTTCCACCTTTTTTTAGGTGCAAGTGTAGACCTGAGCAATACCATGTTGAATTGCAAGGGGAGGCAGCTTTAAATTGTAAAACCAGAAATAAAATTAGGAGGTGAAGTTTCTTCGCTCAACTCTATTTTATAGAATAAACATAAAGCTGTGCAGTATTTTAGTTCTATGTGTAAATGTAATGTATTTTCCCTGCATGTAAATTTTTTTAAATTAACACCCTTTACTTTGAAAAATGGTTTAGCCGAGCTGTACACTTCCACCTAAAAAAAGGTGTAAGTGCATCTCTGAATCAGCCCCTATGTCAGAAATACAGTAGAACCTCGATTATCCGTGACTCGATTAACCAGCAATCGGATTATCCGTGCTGCTGAGCTCAGCAGACATGCCTGTAAAACGGGGGGGCGTGTCCTGGATGCCGAGGAGAATGGAAGCACAGTGAAAGAGCTCCTCCGTTTGCACAGCCATCTACCTGCAATTTGGCCATTACAACAACCCTGGACCCACTCCTAGCACTGCCCTGCACTTGTACTAGCATTCACTGTACTGTATTCAATACTGTTTCAATTATCCGTGCTTTTCCATTATCCAGCCGAAGGGTGCCAGTCATTAGCCCGGATAATCGAGGTTTCACTGTAGATTGTCAGAGATATAAAATGGTTTATGAATAAAGCCAAACACACAAAACAAAACTTTACTTAAAAGACAAAACTTTTATCTTCAAAGTGAGATTTTGCAGTTACATCGGGTGCCAACTTTTGATATTTTGATTAAAACCATTTTGCAGAGTTTTTGGGGCACTAACTAAAGAGAAGCAAAACAGGAGAAAAGAACAGGATGGAAATCACAGGGGCTTAACCTGCATACACACACACACACACACAAACACACACACACACACACAAACACACACACAAAACGCACACACACAAAACGCACGTGTGATAATCATCCAATGGAGCGAGTGCATGGGACCAGCGGACACACACACACACACTCACACACACACAAGATTTATCATATGGGGAAAACGGAGAAATGAAACTAGAAAGAAGACCGATGTGATATACAGGTAAGATGCGATCATGTATGAACTATGCACCGAGCACACTGTCATACCTGATGGTTGTATCAGATACCTTTATACGATTAATTGGACGTGTCATTGGTCGTTAGGGTAAAGTAGGAGGAGGCACATGCGCACACTCAAAATGCTGCCATTTGCCGCTCCCAAACAACCATTTTGCATAAATCATCCAGTCCAAAGTTCCACCCGGTGCCATCGTCTCAATGGCTGACCGCCCTACAAGGAATGGAATTTCAGTTTTATTTTATGAAACAGACCTCTAAGTATCATAGAGACGGAAGAGAAAACATCCAGAAAAAGCTGTTTAAGGCTGAAACATAGTCAGACGCTATACACATGCACCGAGCTGCAAGAGCCCCTGACGTGAGCAGCGGATCCTTTTTGTTTACCCGCGTGATTCACGAGCTTATTCATGAGCTTGGGAACACAACCGTCTGATCGGTATTCAGGCTTCAATGAACCTGCAAACGTGGTCATATGCTCAATGCAAACAAATGCATTGTGAAGAAGCTTTACCTAATGAAACGAGGCTGCGTCATTAGTGCCGGGTACCAGACTCTCCAAAATTAGCAACAGGATTAAATAAAATGCTAATAAGATGAGAACATGTCGCCTTTTCCCAGAAATAACACAGCCCAGGCTGCATTGTTACCTGGAGATAAGGATGAATGTGAACCCGGAGCTGTAATAGACAATGTGACGTTCCTGCAATGCTTTACCATCTCTTAATGGTTGTATCACATTTCAGTGGAGGTGGCAGTCTATGTCAAATATTTGGTATTTCCGTTCATCCTGTATTGTCATATGCTAATGTGAGCGTTATTTTACTGTATGGTGAAGGAAGGACATACCAGTGTTATCCGGTTGTAAAATTGCAGAAAAATGTTTTTTTTTAAGCTGCCAAATAATAATTCATAAATCACATGTAATGCTCCAGGGCACTGAAAATAGACAAGAACCATTGTTTAACAGGACTACTATACATATTATGGAGCTCTGGATGGATAGAGAGAGGGTCGGATTCACAATCCCGGACGTATTGCAGATTCGTCCTTAATTTACCGTTAATAGCTACTACGCATATGTAGTAACTATTTTACGTCATCTACGTATCGTTTTGTGACGTAGATTGCGCATATGCTGCCTTTACGCATATACGCAATCTACGTAACAAAACGATACGTAGATGACGTAAAATAGTTATTACGCATGCGTAGTAGCTACTATCGGGAAATTAAGGACATATGTGCATACTGTACACTGACTAAGAGCATGGTTGCCGACTTTTCATTCTCAGACGGAAGCCATAGATGCGTTCAAGGGCGTGGAGCTTAATGACACAATTTATGCAAATCATGGCAAAAGCCCTGCCCCCTGACAAGCAATGCCCTTTTTTATTTGTTTTACTTGGGATTTGGGCGGGGTTTGATGACACAAATTGCGTCAACAAGTCCCGCCCTCTTCCTAGGAATACTAGTGTTGCCAGGCACATGAGCAGGACTTGAGGCTGTGGTTTACATGAAATCACAGCCTCAAACCCTCTGTGGGATATTTGCAGCCTCTCCCAGGATACCGGGAGAACTGCCTGAATTTCGGCAGTCTCCTGGATATTTCGGGAGAGTCGGCGGCCTCTGAGTAAGAGGGAACACCCACTTATGACCTTGGCCCTGCCCCTTTGTCTTGTGTCTTGATGGGTAGAGAGTGAGAGGGAACGCCTATACTGTCACCTGACTAAGAGGGAACGCCCCTTTGTGAACTCAGTCCCGCCCCTCGGTCATTGCTTTTGAAGAGTGTCTATATGTGCGCAATTATCCCCTGAACAAAGGTATTTATGAACACCACCTTTCTGCATGTAGCCCCCCTCACACACAGTATGGATTTTCCCGAGCTTGGGTGTAAGTATGGATGGCAATGTGTCCCGATTGATTAGCACAAGTTCTCACCCAGCTCTGAGCATGTGCAGTGTGAAAATGCGGCTGCAGCCTGACTAAGCATCTCGATGAATCTACGGAGTCCTCTGTCACCTGATGCACCTCTCGCTATGTGCCACATTACACGGCCAAGGGGTTAATGCTGTGTGTCACATTACTGGGATGATTGCACAAGGGCTCTGTGGCCTTAAAAGTGTTTTCTAAATCTTTTCAAGTAGGATAAATGATTGTCACGGAAGCTGGACGAGTGCATTCCTGTGCCGCTTATAGAAAGGTTACATCACTAACATGTAAAGGATTGCACATTACCACCAGCCAAAGAAGCTCAATGGCAATAAATACTCAGCTTGTCCAGCTTTCGGCACCTTCGTTAAGGTGTCATAAATGGTCGTGTTCATTGTACAATACCCTAAGATGAACGTAACATATTTCAGATGACTCCTGGAAGAGG
Organism: Limnodynastes dumerilii; assembly: GCA_011038615.1. Taxonomy (NCBI): domain Eukaryota; kingdom Metazoa; phylum Chordata; class Amphibia; order Anura; family Limnodynastidae; genus Limnodynastes; species Limnodynastes dumerilii. The sequence goes on along the minus strand of WWET01001824.1, from coordinate 310,719 downwards.
CAAAACAATCTGATCCTTATCAATATAATTAATATAATCAATATAATCAATACATTGCTTCTATGGAACGAATTGTTTCTATATGAGATAACATAATTGATAAAGAAGCAATATTTAGTGATTTTACAACTGTCACAATTCAGTGTTAATGTGAATGATTGAATGAATAGTTGACTTAATAAATGATAAAGTGATTTCTAATTTATATTTCAGTGTATTTCTATTTCTTTTTTTTTTCATCAATAATTTTTATTAAGAGTTTTGCAAAGGGTAGGGGTACAGAAAAGAATAAAGGGGGTGGGAGGGAGGGGAACATAGCAAACAAAATATACAGAATACAGGAACATGCAGTGATAACACAATAAATTGTGAACACTTCAAACAGCTACAATGGACAATGTAGGCGTCAGCCTTCATATACTATAACTATTTTGGTGCTCCCGAACACAGTTATAAATTATTCATTAAGGCTAAATGGCAGAGGGTCGGTCGGGTAAGCGGCAGGGTTTGCCCATAACTCCTCCCCCATACTCTCAAAATCTCTCCAAGGAGCCCACTTAACTATAGGGGATGACGTATTCATAGAGTACGGGACTGCCTCTGTTTCCATTGTGAAACTAAGGTGGACCTTAGCATAAATTTTTGCTAAGGTAGGTGGGTTGACGTCCTTCCAGTGCTGGGCTATCGCCGCACGAGCGGCAATCAGTATTTGGCCAAGCACATATCTACTGTCCTTTGGGATGGATGGTGGAAAATACTGGAGTAGAGCAAGCACGGGGGACGGAATGACTTCCAATTTCAGCATCCTATTGATTAATTGAAATATAGCTTTCCACATTGGTTGGAGTACGGGGCACTCCCAAAATATGTGTAGTATGGTACCAATATGACCACAGCCTCTCCAGCAGAACTTAGATTGCGTGGGCCAAATCTTATGAAGCCGATCCGGAGTTAAATACATACGCCGCAATAGTTTCACATGCATTTCTGCATGATTGACACATCGAGACATCTTATGGGAGGTTCTGTGTACTGTCTCCCATTCTGTTTCCGTAAGGGTGGTACCTAGATCTAGCTCCCATAAGTTGTGCGATTTAGATTTTACAAACCCATGTGGGGAGATGAGCTGTCGATACCAAAAAGATACCCCCTTTTTCCCTCCCCCGTGCTTGAGTTTTGCCCACAAAGGGTCAAGAGGTGGTTGTAGCACCCCTTTAGTTTTAGCTAGGGAGGCGATCCAGTGGTTGAGCTGCACATACTGAAAGTAATCTGCATGAGATAGAGCATAATTATCGCAAAGAGATGGGAAGGGAATCATGGAATTGCCAACCATGATGTCATTGAGGGATCCAATGCCGTAACTAATCCATTTAGCCGCTTGCCAGTCTGGAATCAGTTTAGCAATAGCACGCAAAGATAGAGTGTTGGTAGGCAACAACATTTCTGATTTTAAAAAAGGCATGTTATCCCAGACTTTCAAAGTATCGCGCGTAGAAGAGAGCATAAGGGTGCCAGTCGGGCGGATAGCCTTCGGTGTCCAAATCGCATCACTCAGAGGGTACTCTGAATACAAAACTCGCTCAATGTCCACCCATGGTTTCACACAAGAACATTCGGCCCAGTCGTGTAGAAACGCTAAGATACAAGCCTCTTGATACTTAGCCAGGTGAGGGAGTGCTAACCCTCCATACTGTTTGGGTAAAACCATTGAGGAATAAGCCAGCCTAGATGATCTGTTCTTCCATACATAAGAAGACATCAGAGACTGGAATTTGGACATGAAAGTCTGAGGCCAGATATAGGGTATGGTACGGAAGAGATACATAAGCTTCGGGAGAAGCATCATCTTGAAAGCTGCGATTCGCCCCAACCAAGAAATTTCAAAGTTGATCCAAAGTTTTGCCAAAGTATTCAGATGTAGTAAAAGAGGAGTAACGTTAAATGAAAAAATATTATTGGTACAGGAGGGAATTTGGATGCCCAGATAGGTGAGTTGTGACTTTTGCCAATTAAATGCAAAGTGATGACGGAGCTTAGTCAGTAGAGGGGCAGGGATATTTAAAGGTAGAGCGTCGGACTTGGTGGTATTTAATTTATAATAGGACGCTTCCGAGTATCTCCGGAGAATAGTCTGCAGCTCAGAAAGAGACTCCAGTGGATGGGATGTAAATAGGAGGATATCGTCAGCGAATAGACATAGTTTATGATCCAACTGCCCACACCTAATTCCCCAAGTAAACAGACCGGAGCCTGTCCGGGGCTGAGGCCGCCAGCGGGAGTAGCGAACTACTCTCGCCGCGCACCTCACCACACAGGGGGTCAACAATAAGACAGAGGGTATGAGGGAAGCAAGGGGGTACACACCAGGATAGCAGGGTATCAGGATAATGCAAAAAGCAAACAAAGCACTCAGACAGCCAGCTAGCACGATCAGGAACCAGACGCGATAACCGACACCTGTGGAAGTGAGCAGGGACTATTTAAGGAGGGATCCTCTAATCACAAGGCAACCCTGACACACCTCCACAGGTGATTACCTGACAGCTGGGGAAAAGGGAGCACATAGAGCCTAAGCCTGCTAGATCCTGCCTGTGCAACTACTACGGAGTGTAACAGAGGGGAGTCTTAAAGTTAGTATGGGTCAGGCTGTGGGGAAGGGAGTCTTAGGGTCAGGCTGCAGGAGGAGACGGTTAGGGTAACGGAAGGGGAGGGTTAGGTTAAGGATTATGATAAGGGTTGGGGTTAGACCGATACTTACCACCCATCACAGCATCTTCGTCCTTGAGATGATCGATTGCTTCTCCTTGGCAAGGCAGGTGCAATCGATTTGAGAGCCAGTTTGAAATTAGCTGTTAAAAAACACCCCCTTTCGAAAAAGAGCTGTTCTAACAGCAGAGCCGCACCCATATTCATGCACATTATTGAAATTTCCAGTCACCTGCATTACATTAAGTTTACATATGTTACAATTACTAACATAATACACAACTGTCGACATTTTGAGCTGTCTAAAATTTGACCTGTTGACATTTTGAGCCCAATTCATTTAGCTTTGCACAGGTGTTATTTGCGGTGCAAAGCTAATTCCGCATATTTTTGGGGGGTAATTTTTATTCGCACCCCATATTTTTCATACCTTATATGACGGGAAAAAGCGCAACCGCAAACTTTTTCCCGTCATCGGGGCTAATTGAATCGGGCCTTTGACTGTTGAAATTTCATCCCAGACCCTAACAAATTTACAATGAAAATAGTACAAGGGGCTTTGCCATATCTAGGGGATCAAACCAATGGCCTAGCCTTGAGATGTCATGTGCCCTGCTTCTTTCGGAGCCCTGGAAATACATGGAAGCCCTAGCTCTTATCTTACCTAGATCAGAGCACCATTGCTTAATTACTAGCACTACCCAGCAGGTTTACAGGCTGGAACCTGACATCAGTATAACTTAAAACAACGTTAACCAATTCTCAACGCTTGCCAGTATGAATCTGCAAGGTACATTCCTACAGTCTTATATCGTTCCACGCTATCACAATCCTATTCCCAGCTTTCACCTGTGCTGGGGGATGAATGTAAAAAATATCAACATGTTAAGTATCATGTTATTCTTTCATCATACATGGGAATGTAGCTTTAATATGCATTTTATAATGCTTATTAAAAGCTGGTCTTTAATATTTTGTTCCCTTTATTCTGTGCTTCTCACTTCCTCTGCAAACATAATTCTCTATTTCATTTCCAATGTCAAATCATCTCCTTGCTTAACAATCTCCCCATTCTGTGAAAGATAACAGAGCTGATTGTGACTGGTCAATAAATTACTTGGCCTCATTAAAGGCAAATATCTGTATCCAGTCATGGTGTCACTGACTCATAATGTGCTACTTAGAACCCAATGAATCATTAAACCAGCGAACAAACCAAGACAAAATACTCTATGGAGACAGGTTAGTGCTACAGTCTGTCCTCAATGAATTTTATCTCCGCTTTGAGATGAGTGTTTGCCAGGCCTGCAAAATCTTTTCTGCTGGTTTAATCAGAAGAGAAAATGCAACATTAATAATGCTTCATTCCTTCATTCACATAATTGGGGGATCAGCATGAGGAACAGACCGTTTTGCGTCCTAAGGCAAACTGACATCCCTACACCACTGCACCACTGCACCATTTAGTATATACAGATGCCATTTATGTGCTATAGTTATGTCATGTGGATGTAGACAAAACGCTGAGTGAAATAGCGCTAATAAAGCCAAAGGTATAGGCTCGGTGCATAAGATGGTATATGCTGTACATAGAGAGAAAACGTGCACTTGTAGATGGTAAAAAACAGTCTTACAATTTAAGATGTCACTTCAGTCCTCAGAAAGTGAAATGTAGTAGTCCAAAGTTCCTGTACGGAGGATAAATGTGAGACAATTCACGGGTGAAAGGGAATCACCGTATGCGGTCCCGTTCACACAGACCGTGCAGCTGCCTCGTGGTGCGTCTTTGCCAATTCTTGTTTACAATTCAACCAAGCCTCGTTATAGATGCCGTGCAGTGCGTTTCACTCGGGCAGAGCAGAGGGAAAGACAACAAGAAAAACTGTTTTTTACCTTCTACAAGTGCACGTTTTCTCTCTATGTACTGCATATACCATCTAATGCACTGAGCCTATACCTTTGGCTTTATTAGCGCTATTTCACTCAGCGTTTTGTCTACATGTTTATCTAGTGAGCTGTTTTGGTCTACACTGTATCACTGAGGAATAAGCAGCTATCCATATTGTCGCGCAATTTATAGGCTTTTTTTTGTTTGTATTTGTATGTCATGTGCATACCTAGAAACTTTGTGGAAGTTTATCTCCACTTATACAGATTGGAGCCGATTCACAGTTTGAGAATTACATCAAAACCGTGTTAAACTGCAAATGTAAACTGTACAAACAAAATCAGAGTAAAGAGAGTTTTTTAACCCAACTCTTAATTGCAGATTTTAATTTAGGCTGTTCAGTGTTTGTGTGCAAAAGCGAAGTACTCTCTTTGGGCTGGATCGAGACTTAAGTAAGTGCTTAAAATTAGTTACTCCTGGGCTAAACCATGGTGATTGCAGGGGGAGTCAAGTTAATTGTATTCTTTAATTGCTTACTGCACACAGATACTGACCAGCTTTACTATCACACTGTTATTTAGACTTGAGATAGGAAACATCACCTCTCAACTCTAATACTGTTTGCAACAGATGAAATATGACTCCCCTGCAATCAACATGGTTTAGCCCAGGAGTCACTAATTTCAAGCACTTACTTAAGTCTGGATCCAACCCTTTGCATGCAAATTAGCACAGCTTACACATAGTTGCCAACAGGTGTGGTTTGCCGGGACGGTAGTCTGACAGACTCTCCTACCATAGTTGAATTGACGGCAGACATCATTTTAAAAGGTGGCGGTTTTGCAACTCCCGGAGTGATGAAAATTTGTCTGACTGAAGGTAAGCTTTTACCGCTAACAACTAATCTTAACCCTTGTCTAACCCTAACCTTTCCTTTCCCGCATCCTAACTACAACCTTCGCCTTCAGCCCTAACCCTCCATATCCCACAGCCTAACCATAACCTTCCCCTAACCCTAAACTTATATCCATACCCAATAGTAAATTTTCTATTTGCCGAGCATTTTGGCAATGATACAGTCACCATTCAGCTGGCACCTGTATTATTGGACCAGCCGAACCAGCTAGAGACATATGATGGAGAATAACTGGGAGCTGGAGACATATGATGGAGAATTACTGGGGAGACATATGATGGGGAATGCTGGGAGCTGGAGACACATGATGGGGAATGCTGGGAGCTGGAGAAACATGATGGGGGATGCTGGGAGCTGGAGACACATGATAGGGGATACTGGGAGCTGGAGAGACATGATAAAGAATACTGGGGAGGCTGGTGACATATGAATGGGGAATTACTGGGAGTTGGAGATAAGTTGCATATGAGACCTAATTTTTCTTGTGGCCCACACAGTATTAGACTTGCACTTTATATTTTAAACATATTGTATTTCGTAGCCTGTCAAACTGGCAAAAGCAGGTGTCACAGTCTTTACGGGAACTGTCAAAAGCAGGTGTCACAGTCAATCCGGCAACTGTCAGGCAGGTGTTACAGTCCACCTGGGTACTGTCAGGCAAGTGTCACAGTCGATCTGGGCACTGCCAAGCATGTGTCACAGTCAATCCGGGAACTGTCAGGCAGGTGTTACAGTCCACCCGGGTACTGTCAGGCAAGTGTCACAGTCGATCTGGGCACTGCCAAGCAGGTGTCACAGTCGAACTGGGAACCATCAATCAGGTGTCACAGTCAATCCGGGAACTGTCAAGTATGTGTCACAGTCGATCCTGGAACTGTCAGGCAGGTGTCACAGTCGATCCAGGAACTGTCAAAAGCAGGTGTCACAGTCGATCTGGGAACTGTCAAAACAGGTGTCACAGTCGAACCGCGAACAGTTAGGCAGGTGTCACAGTCGATCCGGGAACTGTCAGGCAGGTGTCACAGTCGATAAGGGATTAGTCAGGCAGGTGTCACAGTCTATCTGGGAACTGTCAAAAGCAGGTGTCACAGTCAATCTGGGAATTGTTATGCAGGTCTCACAGTCGATAGAGAAACTGTTAGGCAGGTGTCACGGTCGATCTGGGAATTGTTGTGCAAGTGTCACAGTCGATAGAGGAACTGTCAGGCAGGTGTCACGGTCGATCCGGGAACTGTCAAGCAGGTGTCACAGTCGATCCCGGAACTGTCAAGCAGGTGTCACAGTCGATCCGGGAACTGTCAGGCAAGTGTCATAGTCAATATAGGAACTGTCAAAAGCAGGTGTCATAGTCCATACGGAAACAGTCAGGCAAGTGTCACAGTCGATACGGGAACTGTCAGGCAAGTGTCACAGTCGATCCAGGAACTGTCGAAAGCAGGTGTTACAGTCGACCTGGGAATTGTCAAGCAGGTGTCACAGTCGATCCGGGAACTGTCAAGCAGGTGTCACAGTTGTTTTAAGAGATATTGATCAGGCATCACAGTTAATCCTGTGTCCTCCTTCAAACACTGTTGGGCGAGTGTGCTTCTTGCAATATACTCAACCGTATCCCGTCTGAAATTGTCCTACACACAGCTAGGTTATATATTTAATTATCACTTGGTGATTGTAGTACACAACTATTTCCAGTTACCTTCAAACATTCTAATATGGCAGCAAACACAGTATTTCAGTCATTCCCATTGTAAACTTTGTTCCTGTTTTAGCTTTGGCATATGGCAGCCATCCTCGCTGCTTAACCAAAGTCATGTATGACATGGAAATCCATTTATTTGAATGCAGCAGCATCCTGATGGGCTATCATATAAATCACTGGACAGCTTAGTCATGAGCTAGTCACAGGTTTGTTTTTTTCCAGTAAAAGTGTTATTGATTGTTTCATTTATGTCATAATGGGCAAAGTGTTCTGCAGGCAGTAGCAGCCGTCAGTGTTGGCATCACGCTGTGTCACAGAGCTCCAACAGTGGCTATGGCACAAAAGGTGTCCGTGCCAGTTGTTAAGGGTTAATGATGTTATTTTACAATAGAATAAGTGCAGACAGAGGAAGATCTAGTATCTCAACGAAGATCATCTCAGAAAACTGCATAAGATACTATTTAAATAAAAAGATGTGTAAAATAATGATGTTACTTTATGTCTTATTTCATTTTGGAATATTGTACAAAAATCTTGGCAAATCTCCTGCAGGTTCTCCCCCTGACTCGCATTATAGCAATCCCTGTGTTACTGGGGATCAAGCCTTACCCACCCCCATGAATACTATGTACTAGGCTTAATAACACAATTTGTATATATCATGACATTAAGCCCCGCCCCCATACCACAGGGTTGCCAACTCTTCAAATCTTCCCCTCCGGTACAGGGACATGGCTTAATGATACGGTTTATGCAAATTATGTCATTAAGCCTCACCCCCTTTCTATTACTACTGTAATTCATAGTGTTCCAGGGGATGAGTGGGGCTTGATGTAAAAAATCACAACATCAAGTCCCGCCCATCCTTAGTAACACTAGGGACTACTATTATGAGAGGCAGTGGGGCCTCTCACTCGGGAGATTTGCCGGCTCTCCCAGGATACCGGGAGAACTGCTAAAATTTTGTGAGTCTCCCGTATATTCCAGGAGAGTCAGCAACCCTGGTATCCCGGCATTTATTTTTCCGAGATCTCCTGTCTTATTTAGACTTGGGCTAGGAAATCACCTCTCCACTCTAATACTGTTTGCAAATTCTGGATCCATTCCTATATTATTATACCTTTGACTACAATTTGCATCCGCTAGCAGCGTGAGCTCAGCTTATGCTGGGGATGGCAAAGTGTTTGTTTGTTGGTATGCACCATCTTGTCTACAGTGAATTGCATTTAGATGGACACCTCCCAGGACTCCTGCTCCTTCATTCGAAACACGTCGGTTGGGTGTGTGGACCTGTAAAGGGCTTCCATCTGTCTCCTCTGTTTGCAGCACTGCTTTGTTCCATTTCATCCCGGGACTTTATATCTCGACTGAGTGCTGTGGCTTCGGGTGGGTAGTAAAGTCTCTTTAATTCTATGTTGTGTATATTGTGTAATACTCGTTTTATATTGTTTCCCTATTAACTCCTATTGATATTGGGACCCGGAGACAAAGGGGGGGGTTAATCCGGTACATAAATATCAAGAACTGATTCTTGCTCCACTTTATAAGGATCCATTGGTGATCAATATAGCTACCTTTAAACAACTAGAATCGCGGCTATCAAATCATTTTAAAGTTTCACCATTGGAACTCTCTGCTCCCCGAAATGCCCCATGTTGGCCACGCCCCAAATACAGTACTGGGGCGCTGCAACATACCCGTGCTCCGGGCACCGTGGCAGCTAGCTACACCTCTGCCGGTACTGTAATTACACTGGACTTCATTGCTACCTAAGGCCATCTGAACTGTGAGCTTACATAATCCTTATATGAATTGTCGGGACTGTGATGTTTATTTTTTGTGACTTTTCTTCAGACATTGTTTACTTACTTTTTTCACAATATTGAACATTGGAGTGGTATGAGGTTTAGGAAACCTATAACTACATGAACTTTGCTGGATGCTATTGATTCAATATATTTATTACTTTATTGTCTCAAATTAGGTTTTTATCACGGCTACTGATTAATTTTTATTTTCACATAGAAGATTTCTTTTATTTAATTCAATTTATATTTTATTTTATTTATAATTTGTCATTCTTTTCACTATAGCACTTTAATGTTGATATATTTGTCTCTTAAGCCCACTTGTTTACCTACCATTTTTAATTTAAGAACTTAACTTAGTCACTGCAATTTTTTAGATGAATTGTTACATTTATTTAGGTATTTATATTAACTATTAGATTATGACTTTTAGTCGCCCTAAAATTCCTTTTATTGCCTGGATGAGCTTTACCTGCCTTGAATCAACACACATTTCAGACTGATGAAAATTTTGGGGAGTCACACAAACATTACAAAAAATAGTCGGAGTGGCCCTTAATTCTAACCCTCTGGCAAGGTAAATTGTCTTTCAAGAAACACATATTGCTGAAACATTGTGGCTATAAAAGTCCAGAAAGTCCCATTACCAGCTAAAATGTCTTTTTTGTTGCTTGTTTTTTGTGTCGATGATACATTTTATTACTAAATGACCTCATACATCAAAGTAATTGTCAGTAGTGGTTACCCCACTGTACCAGCAAAGTCGCCCTTGTGCATATACACAGGCATGGCAGAGTCTGAATACCGAATAACCAAATATAGCACTAATTCATAAAAATTTACAGCAACAATGTTTTGTTTTTTATTATTAAGACAAAAGGCCATTTAGCATTAAACCATTAAATGATACAGCAAAGCCAGAAGGTCAGGGTTTAAGTGTTAATTACAGATCTTGTTGAAAAAATCTATTCTGTGGGGTCGCACGTAAAGCATATTTTGTAAAGTAGCCATTTTAAAAATAAAAAAAATCATCTGATATTAAAACCTTCTTTTTCCATGTTCAGATTTGTATTTGTTGCCTGGAAGTACATTGGGCTTGATCCAGACCTTGTTAAGTGCATAAACTTAGTTACACCTGGGCTAAACCATGTTGATTTCAGGGGAGTCATATTTCATCTGCTGCAAACAGTATTAGTGTTGAGAGGTGATGTTTCCTACCCCAAGACTAAATAACAGTGTGATAGTAAAGCTGGTCAGTATCTGTGTGCAGTAAGCAATTCAAAGATATATCCCTGCATGCAATACAATTACCCTGACTCCCCCTGAAATCAACATAGTTTAGCCCAGGTGTAACTAAGTTCATTCATTTAACAAGGTCTGGATCCAGCCCATTATTATTATTGTTACACTCCGTAGGAATAGCACTGGCAGGGTGTAGCAGGCTTTTGCTCTATTTGCTCCCTTTTCCTCAACTGCCAGGTAATTACCTCTGGAGGTGTGTCAGGCTCTCACCACTGATTGGGGGAGTTCCCCTTAAATAGCCTCTGCTCCGTTATAGCGTCTGGTTTCCTGATCTTGCCTGCTGACTGATTGAATGCCTTGTGTTGCTATTGCATCCTCCTGATACCCTGTGTTCCTGGTATGTACCCCCTTGCTTTCCTGATACCCTCTGATTGTTGTTTGTTGACCCCCTGTGTGGTTGAGGTGCGCGGCGAGAGTAGTTCGCTACTCCCGCTGGCAGCCTCAGCCCCGGACAGGTTCCGGTCTCTTTTCCGGTCTCCTGAGTGGTGCGTGCGTGTGTATTACCATCTCATATTGCTCCGGCCTGTCGGGTGTGTGTTTGATCTGCCACATGTTGTGTGCGTCTCCTGCTTTTGCCATCTAGCAGTGAGTAGAGTTAACTTGTAGTTCTCCGGTTATTACATCTCCTCTCAGCAGTGTCATCTTGCTTGTGAGTGTAGCCGCCAGCTAATTCTTACCGCTGTGTAGTTGTTATCTCCAGTGTGTTCTGCTGTGCGTGTATTTCCACTGAGTTTGTCATCTTCGGTGTGTATTATTGAGCCGTTGCTCCGCTGTTTATTCCAGCTTGCTGTGTGTTTATTAGGTAGACTGTTCCATCTGTCTTTACCTGTTTAGTTTCCGGTCTCTTTTCCGGTCTCCTGAGTGGTGCGTGCGTGTGTATTACCATCTCATATTGCTCCGGCCTGTCGGGTGTGTGTTTGATCTGCCACGTGTTGTGTGCGTCTCCTGCTTTTGCCATCTAGCAGTGAGTAGAGTTAACTTGTAGTTCTCCGGTTATTACATCTCCTCTCAGCAGTGTCATCTTGCTTGTGAGTGTAGCCGCCAGCTAATTCCTACCGCTGTGTAGTTGTTATCTCCAGTGTGTTCTGCTGTGCGTGTATTTCCACTGAGTTTGTCATCTTCGGTGTGTATTATTGAGCCGTTGCTCCGCTGTTTATTCCAGCTTGCTGTGTGTTTATTAGGTAGACTGTTCCATCTGTCTTTACCTGTTTAGTTCTATTTCCCATCCTGTCAGCACTGTCCCTTATTCCATCCTGGGACCTGTTGTGCACCAAGTTCTGCCTTTGCTACCCTTAGTTTGTATACTTTCCTGTGTAGGAGTCAGCCTGTATCACCTCCAGTGCTAGTCTCATACTCCTCCATTGTTCCCCTGCATTCATATAGTATACTTACTTTTGTATTATTTACAAGGGTTTACATTTATTTCTGCTGTACTGTGTATGAGGGTTCCAGTATTTGCATTAAAAACCACATTACTGTTTTTGAGAGTTCAGTGTGTGTTACTTACCTGTTATCCTGTATGCAAGGGTTCCTGTGAATACCTGTGTTCTAGTTAGCTTAATTATGCTGCAGTACCCCTCTGGGGCTATCGCCGGGGGCATGACCTGTCAGACCAGCAGCCCAGACTATTCTCACCACTAGAGGCTCTAGTGAACACCTGGTGCTGACATAGATTCCGGTGAGAATCCCTTTGGCCGACTGTAACAATTATAACTTAATAAGGAAGGGAGTTCCGGCTCTGTTGTTGTCGGAGTATAAAAGACTTGGCACAAAGTCAGCTCGCTGGCTTCATACGGGACTGATCTGACTTAATGCAGGAGTGATCTGGGATATGATCTGACTAAGTATAGGGGTGATCCGGGCGTTGTATGTAACTGACCTGCCTTGAATGCAGGAGTGACCCGGGCTTTGAAAGTAACTGACCTGACTGAATGCAGAAGTGACCCAGGCTTTGTACGTAACTGACCTGAGTAAGCGCAGAAGTACCCGCTGGTGTCATTTAACTCTAGGTATTTACCGGACCTTAAGTTCCATCGGGAACATAAGGTGTGTGTGTGTGTAAAGCTGGGTATAAACTTGTCCAATCCTTTCAGATCCCTTTCCCGACCAGACTGTTTAAACAATCCTACAGCAAACCTAGACTGCAAATACCCTTTTGATGATAAACACATGTTTAATTTTACAGAAGACATTTAACCTGCATCTGCTGAAACGATCTGATGAAAGGATTGTGCCACCATACACACTCTTCTGATCTTCACAAGAACGCCCGTCACCCACATATGAAGGCATGACATCAGAATGGGGAGAAAAATTAGATAGAGCAGTCGAGGGACCGTACACACTTGTAAATTGGCCATGTGATTGGCGGTTGGGCCACCTGATTTTTAAGCTGTCAAAATCATTTGACCCCACCAGACGACAAGGATTGGATGTAACCAACGGTCATGTGAGCATACACAGGACGGTCGGATGGGACACAAACTGGATAAGTGCGTTGTCAGATTGAGGTATTTTACACTGTACTACTCTACAAGATTGTAAAGCGCTACATAATATGGTATAAAAACCTGTCAAATAAAATATATAAAATTATCAACAAATATCATTTTTGGATTATATTGTTAGCGCTCTGAGAAATGGGTTCATACCATATACTACACAAGAATCGGTCAAAAGGAGATGTTGCCCATAGCAATCAGACTCTAGCTGAAAAACAGAAACCCCAAAAATATTACAGAAAAAAATATACAGCATTAGATAATAATAATAATTAATACAAGAAAACATGTTCATTGTCATCTTGCATTTAGGAAAACAATCTCCTCTCAGCAATGCTGTTTGCGATTAAAGGTTTTTGAGAACACTATCGTTATGAGACTCCTGTTAATGTTCCACTGGGATTCCAAATCCACTCACACCCATTAGAATCTTGTCTGCTCTTGTAACAGTTGTGTGAAATAGCAATCTATATTTGTTACAATGATCTTGAGAAAGTCAGTTTCTGTTTCTCAATCAGGAAAGACAGCTTCCAAGTGGAAGCAAAACAAAAAAAAAAAAATCAAAGTTAGCGATATGTTTCCTTGATACGCGAGCCCTATGGGGTGGTGTGATACTGTGATAAGGCACACTGCTTGGAAGGCTGAGGTTGTAACAATGAAAGCCTATCACATATCACTCCATTCATTATCATTCAGCTCAGGTTACAGATTCGCTGCACCTCCAATCAACCTTAGCAAAACCATTAGGGGAAAGGATGAGAGCAGGGTAGAGTATCTAGTTTATTGGCAGACGTGACGCTTTACCCTTTCACTGCTGGTGAGAAAGGCAAAACAGCAACTCCAAATATATATATATTTTTACAGGATATGAAGTGGTTCTAAAAAAAATGGAAATTTTTGCAACAGAAATGTGTATCTCTAGCAGCATTGGGCCAGGATATGAAAATTGCTCTTGAGGAAGTGTGTTAGTCTCACTCTAATACAACCAATTCTGACACCTGTCATGATTAATCTCTGGCAAACAAGTCAGTAAATTAGATTATGGGGAGAGGAATAGATGGTGGTGTGATGGGGGAGGTACATTTTACAGGCTGTTTGGCTGCTCATTCTTTTTAATAAATATGTTTGCTCGATTTAAGGGAAATTGCTGCTTGGAATCGTCTCAGAGTTATCAATTAGGGGTGCAGAAATCTAGGATTCTTGCAATGACTTCAAAATGATCTCTTGTAAATAGTATGGAATTTACTATTGTAGTTACCTGGGCTGGATTAATCATTAACCATGTTTTTAACAAAAAATAAAACACTAAAATAATGATAATAACAAACGGGTTATTTAAAAGAGCATTTTGTACCTTGTGACAAAAGTCATTTTAAAAACCTGAGATGTATCTATTGTAGACCATTGGGGTTTATAGATGATGGTGGCAGCCATTTTCTGCATCCTCTCAAATCACTAGAAAACCAGTGACACCTCTGAGGTCATGGATGCTGACTCTACCGGAGACTCCTGAAAATCAGGCCTTTGTCCCAGTATCCCGGGCGAGCAGGCAAATCTCTTGCGATGTACTGGCTATGAATACTATGAGCCATAGCTTTTCCAAGGATGGCCATTTGTCATTGGTGTCATCAAAATTCACCTATATTGTAGTAGTCATAAATAAGGGTTGGGACGTAACAGCCTACACTCAGCCAAGGCTATAAGAATGAAGTCCAGCAATTCACTAGGAAACAATGACATAACTAAAGTATAAGGCCCCAGGAGATGAAACTAATAAATGGTTTAGTTCATTCAATAGGAACCAGTGACATCACTGACATGACCCACAACTGATATTGTGCATTCTCACAATACTGACTCCATATTGTTTTGCAGATAGTCTATTAGGTGTTGCCTTCAAAGACTTTACTCATAGCCATGTGTTCATTTATAGATTAACAGTGCTTTGGCCATAGAAAGGGGGTTGCCAATGTTTTTGGATTAACCTTGTAATAATGTGAGTGTTTATTGTTATTATTATTATTATCATCTAATTTTATGATTTTATTCATTCAATATTTGGTGTGAATTATATATCATGTTAGAGAAAAGCACAACAAGCACAAAATATCAAAAATACAATAAAAACTGTTTATATGTTGTCAATGTTTTTTTTTATTATTATTAATAAGCAACCCCCCCCCCCCCCCCAGTTCTAGACAATTTTAATAACTTCCCATTCCCCAATTCCTTCTCTACTGCATTCTAATCTACTTATCAATAAGGAGTCATGCTTCTAAATTAATACGCTCAATATGTTCTTATAAAATATTCAAATTCAGTCCCCTCCTCATAACTCCCATTCACTTTATTCTGATAATTAAGACCATACTA
The DNA here is from genome assembly GCA_011038615.1 of Limnodynastes dumerilii. Classification (NCBI taxonomy): domain Eukaryota; kingdom Metazoa; phylum Chordata; class Amphibia; order Anura; family Limnodynastidae; genus Limnodynastes; species Limnodynastes dumerilii. Next base: position 295,529 of record WWET01001824.1, on the reverse strand, counting down.
ATCTATCAAACCAGCAACTTTCTAGATGTTTTCCTATACAACAGCGGTTTCCAAACTGGGCACCGTGACTCCCTGGGGTGCCGCGACGCTCTCACCGGGGTGCCATGGAAACATTTTGGAATCCCGGTCAGGGAAGTGCTGACAGTCTGCTGGCTCCTGGCGGTGCACAGAGTTTCCTGCTTCATGCGTGTGACGTCATGACATCACACGCATGCATAGAGGAGCCAAGGAGAGCATAGTGCAGTAATAGAGGAGCTGAGGAGAGCATAGTGCAGGTATAGAGGAGCTGAGGAGAGCATAGTGCAGGTATAGAGGAGCTGAGGAGAGCATAGTGCAGGTATAGAGGAGCTGAGGAGAGCATAGTGCAGGTATAGAGGAGCTGAGGAGAGCATAGTGCAGGTATAGAGGAGCTGAGGAGAGCATAGTGCAGGTATAGAGGAGCTGAGGAGAGCATAGTGCAGGTATAGAGGAGCTGAGGAGAGCATAGTGCAGGTATAGAGGAGCTGAGGAGAGCATAGTGCAGGTAT
>WWET01001824.1:284338-294420 GCA_011038615.1 Limnodynastes dumerilii | reverse complement strand
GGACAACACAGGAGGAGATGATGGGGAAGGGGGACAACACAGGAGGAGATGATGGGGAAGGGGGACAACACAGGAGGAGATGATGGGAAAGGGAGATAACACCGGAGGAGATGATGGGGAAGGGGGACAACACAGGAGGAGAAGTATTTCCGTCTTTACCCAAATTGTTTTTACGCTATTTTGACTCAAATACTTTAAAAATGGGACTGCTTGGTTATTATTTTGTCTTAGGGATGCCTTGAAAAAATGTGGAGACCCTAAGGGAACCACTGCTATACAATGTAGACAACAAATTTCTCAATTAACTGTTTTACCGAGGTCACTGTAAGCCTAGTAATAGTAGAAACATGATTTGCCTTGTCTGACATGGTCTTATCTGCTGCCCTTTCACATAGAATTTTTCTCTTTTCCTACACCTTAAGCAGAGGAGGAGAAGAGATTTGGTCTTAACAGGTCCCGTTTGCCGCTATGAAAATTACATTTTCAAAATACTAGCTACTAATTGTCAGCTGTTGGCTTTAAAAATGTCACTAATTAGAAACTTCGATTACCTCACTCTGGCGGGAGGAAAGAACCTTCTCTGGTGGTGGAACATCACAATTGAGATGTCAAAATCGGCCCTGTCAAAAAAGGGCTGTTCTCAGCGATGAACCATACACCAAACCATTCCTAAGCCAAAATAGAATATATAGGAATATAGAACAATAGGTCCAAACAACTTAATAATAGGAAGCTTTAGCCTGAAAGTAGAAAGACAGCCCAGAACTGGAGAACTCAGTGATGTCACCAATGCTGGAGAGAGGGAAAACTGCTCTCTCACCAGCACTCTCCTCTGTCTCTTCACTGCACCTACTCCATTCCAAACTCCATTTCACAATGTCCCTTCCTCCATCTCTCCAGATCCCTTACTCTATATTTCCAGGCCCCTTACTACATCTCTCCAAGCCTCCTACTCCATCTCTCCAAACTCCCTACTCCATCTCTCCAAACTCCCTACTCCATCTCTCCAGACTTCATACTAAAAAAATGTATATAATATTTTATTAAAGGAATAGCTCCTTCACACCCTCAATAAAATACAAATGCAATACATTCATCAATAAAATACTGACCCATCAATGTGTTTCTGCAAGATAAAGACCCCCTATATCACATAATACTTAAATTCACAGTTTGGTAATTATGGGAAACCTTGGGAACAACTTTATCTAACAAGCTTTCATAATAATACTTTTTGATTGTGGATTATCACAGCAAATCAGTTTGCTATACTATATAGCTAAGGACTGTTTACTATAGGGGACGCTGTTCCCAAGGTTTTCCATAATTACCAAACTGTGACTTTAAGTATTATGTGATATAGGGGATTTTAATCTTGCGGAAACACATTTTATTGTGGGTGTGAAGGAGCTATTCCTTTAATAAAATATTATATACATTTTTTTTTATCAAAGCGCTACCATTTTGTTGTACTATTTTGTCTTTTGGGGAGTGGTCATCCCTGGTACAGCTGCTGGAGTGAATGTACAGTATTTTGGGAACTCCAGATTTTAAAAAGAGCGCAGATATATCTATTTCCTTTAGTTACATATATAATTTGCAGATATATTGGGGTAGATCCAGAACTAAGTACGTTAGCGCATTTACGCTAGCCGCTGATGTAAAGACGCTGTTTAGTATGTACTGCGCGTGTGTTCAGCAGATGTTACGCCACATAACTCTGAACGTACGTACCAGGCTCGTATCAACAGTGTAACTATGTATGAAGGGGCGTAACAGACACACGACACCCATAATATGCTTCGGAGGCAGGGTGAGGCACTTAAATCAGTATGGGCGTGCTTAGACACCTACGTACATCAGTACTTGCACTGTGTAAAGTTAAGGTTGGGTTCGGCAAGTGTAAAACGGCCAAAGTACGTTCGAGCGAGGGGAGTGCCTAGGGGAGTGCGTAGAAAATACGCTACGTCTTGAAACGTAATGGAAATGTAGCTCTGGATCTGGCCCATCAAGAGTAACCTTCTATACTGTGCAATGTAGTAAGAGGGAACGACCGCTTGCTGTTGTAATGCATCCTCACTATAAGAAGGTGTTGGAAATGTCTTAAGATGTCCAAGGTTTTGAATGCCATGGATCTAGATCAATATGTCAACTAATTAGCAGCATTCTCTCATTGCACCAGTATCACTCCCTCTGACCTCCCCTCTTGACCTTTGCCCCCAACAGTTTATTCTATGCATTGTTATGGGCAACACAATCCTATTCATTTAGAAAAGATTCCGTTCCATATATTGATTATAAAAAAAACCCTTCTCTTGCAAATTTCCTCTGATGGATCCAGACTTCCGATACTGCTGTGCTCAGAGGGGATTCGATGCCAGATCTCTGCTGGATCAGCCTTCCATGCCGATGAGGGGGCGGCCGAACCCCTCGTTACTATGAAGGGTGATTCATGGATTCTATCTTAAAACCTCACACCAACATCATTTAAAATGGTGCGGTGTGGAAGTGTGGACAGCTCTCTGTTTCCCATCCCGTCCTACCATCAGAAATGCTCCCAGGACAAACCTCTTGACCTGTCCTGGAAATGCAGTGCTTTTAACAAAAAGTGGGCATTTTTCAAAGTTTGTTTAGTCCCTCATTACTGTGTTCTGATCAACAAGGTCCGGATTTACAGTTACATAGTTTTCGTCTTACGGACGTTGTTTTAAGAATTGAGCTACTACAAATGCGTAGTTTCATGATCTGGGTATGTTTGGTATCAGTGGCGGGTTCCGAGAGGAAGACTGGCACCGTAGTGGAAGCTTGGAGGCCGGAAGTAGTGCTTGTGCATAGGAGATAGGCAGAACTAAGTGAACCAGGACGGTACAGTGGACTGTTGGACTGGACTGGATTGCTCCAGAGACTGGACTGGAGACTGGTCTTTAGACTGCACTTACGCAATCTACGTACAGAAATGATACGTATGCGTAGTAGCTCAATTCTTAAAACAACGTACGTAAGACGACAAACTACGTAACTGTGAAAGCTCTACATCTAATTCACACCCTACAAAAAGCAATTGGTTAAGTAGCTCCTGCTCTATTTTTGCCTTAGCACCAAACCGTTGTCCCGTGGGACAGTGAAAATGTACTGATATCAACATCTCTAGTCTACATGATCACACTTTTGTTATTAAGTAGAATGTTTCATCCCATAATGATTTCACCCACACAAACATCTCCAAGTCCATTAGAGTGAAGAACAAGTAATCAAGCATGCAGATGTGATAAACTTCCAAACTAGTCATACTGTATATTCTGTGATCATCTGTATTATCAGTATCAGAGTATACTAAAATGCCACATCTGTGTGATCAAGGATTTGTTTTTCACGGTAATGGGTTTGGAGAGGTTTGAAGAGGAGGAAAACATTGCGGAATTGCCCATTATTTTTAATAAGCAAAAGTGCCATAATGTATACTGAAGCGATGACATTAAAACTCACACATTATAAGCAATGTCCTAAAAAGTTAAAATGCATAACGATATTTCACATTTTTTTTTTTTAATACCAATGAACAGGGGCCGTATTCACAGATCCGTTTTCACGTGGAGTTGTGTGCGTGCTTTTAGGCACGGTATAACTGGAAGGTAGCGCATACACAGCATAAACACTAGGTAGCGCATGCACAGCATAAACACTAGGTAGCGCATGCACAGCATAAACACCAGGTAGCGCATGCACAGCATAAACACCAGGTAGCGCATGCACAGCATAAACACCAGGTAGCACATGCACAGCATAAACACCAGGTAGCACATGCACAGCATAAACACCAGGTAGCACATGCACAGCATAAACACCAGGTAGCACATGCACAGCAGGTCAGTGTTCCATACGTGTGCAGAAGAGCCACCCAGGCTGTTCTGATGCCTTGCATGCAGAAAGGCTCTGCCTACCCCTACCTGTGCCAGAAGTTGAGTTTGCACATGGGAATAGTCTTTTAATCATATTACAATATAGTAGCTCTTGATGCAAAATGATCCAGACTTTCCCAATTTTCCCAGTCCACCCATTAGAATGGGAGTAGCTACAATGCAGAGGTGTTAATATTGGGATAGTCAAAAGATTGCGGATCTATCTAAAATATTTGTTCAAGAGTTTTATTACATTCAGATCAGTCGAGATCCAGCTCAATATGTGTAGTATTAGTATTCCAAGTGATTTGTTGTCAGACGCTTGCAACACCTTTTGACAGAGGGACTGGGTTATAACTGGAATATCCTATTGATTAGTTCAACACCTGATCACGTAAATGTAAACTTAATTTAATGCAATGTTACTTATATGGCATGCCAGGTGTTGTGAAACTACAAGTTCCATCATGTTTTTCCAGGCATCAGCTGAGCCTTTGCTGTTGGAGCATGCTGGTTGTTGTAGTTTCACAACACCAGGAGCACTGCAGGATGCCTGTGTTAGTTCTACTATACAATAAGGGCCCAGGACCATATCATTGATGGTGGATAGCCACTCACCTAGGATCAGCCATGTTGTGTGCTGCCATTTTGTTGCTAAAGGGGGAGCTCCATGCATCTATTAGTATTACCAATGTATTGCACAGGGTTGGAGAGTGGCCTAGTGCTGTCTTAATCTCGCCTGACCATACTGTGGCTCTCCAACTACAATTCCCAGCATGCTTTCGCTGCATAGGCATAACTGATACCTGACAAAATATGCTGGAACTTCACAACACCTGGAGAGCCACAGGTTGGCCAAGCCTGGTCTAAATAAAAGCTGCTTGTCATGGAGACTCTGATACGAGTGTAGAGAAGAGAAGTACAGTTTTTTTATTTGGTAAATGTGTTTTCGAAATGCATACACAGTTATCGTGGGATGATAAACTACAAGTACATTTTGATAAAGTTGCACTGCTTTTGAAATGTGTCTGTACACTTGCAGCATCGCACCACCCTGTGAATATAAGGAGGTCCATGTACAAATGTGAGTAACTACTTATAGTAGACATTTGCATAGGTATGTTTTCCAGGGCTTGTGCAGTGCTAAAAAATGCTCACACGCTTGAAAACCCGCTGCATCTCTACATTGCTATGAAATGGAAACACCGGGCAGTAGTCACAGATCCGTTTTCAGGTGGAGTTCCGTGCGGATGGGATGAACTGCACACGCGTAGTAACTTTATTTATATAAATTACGTTAATTATACGCATGTAAGTGCTTTAGGCACAGACGTGATTCGTACTTGGGGATATATGTACGGAGGGGCGGGGTTAAAACACGTACCTGAAAATTTACATGAAAGAGGGTGGGGGGCATTTAAATTAGTCTTTGGAGGGCGTGGTTAGATTGATTTGCATGTATAGCATACACATATATACATACATATACATATAAGTACACACGGAAAGTTAGAGGTGCTCTATGGAGGCGTAGGTCTACGATTGCCCGGCCATAAGAGGGGATTGTCAGGGGTGTTGGAGGGTGTTGGTTTGCTACGTGCATGTGTATAATTGCGTACTTTTAAAAAACGGATCAGTGAATACGGCCCATCCTCTTTAAAACCTGCATTTACCCAAATTATGGACATTAATGTCCTGAAATTTGAAAAATCGCAGCCAAAAATATAATGTCAGCCCAAAAAAGGGTCAATAAATACCATTATAACACAGAGATTTCTTATATATCTCTGTTTTCAACTATTCTACTTAATACATCAGCTTTTTCTGTCTATACCTCGATTTTCATCTTTTCTTTTTAATTTAATAATGCCTTTCCCTCAGTTCTTTCATGATTGAATTAGAATTGGATATAGAGAAGTGCTGTTTACTATGATAATTTATGTAAAATGTACCAAAAGATGCAGCAGAAATGTAGCAAGCAAAAATTGCAAACAGAATGTTATTGGCAAGTAAAGGTGCTGTTAGCGTCTCTCCTGGAAATGTACAATGTAGCGGAATAACAGGGAGCAGGTGAGACAGACGGGTCATGCTTAGCAAGAGTTTTGGTGAATTACACAATTGGTTCCACGTAATTTTAAAAGGAGCTGTATAAAACACATTAAGGCGGTATAATATCTTTCCACGGAGATGGACGGCCATTCAGGGAAGGAGAGATGGATTTTATGTGAGCACTGGTGTTATTGTTTTTTAAAAGGAAAATACTGCTTATATAAAAGCTTTTGTAAACTTTAACAGAACACGTCAGGATACCGCTTCTAAACACGATGGACCGTGTTAACAGATCAGAATGAGTTGGGTGCAGCAGTTTCCGCACCTAACTCATCTGACCTGCCCTTTAACCCATCCCCGTTTTTTAGGAACCTTATGACACTTAAGAAAGAAAATACGAACAGAGATCCCTTCTCCACACCCTCCCTGGCTAATTTAAATTCCTCCCCCACCCCCTCTTCTTAAAAAAGGGTTAGTGTAGATTTTACACCTTATCCTACATGCAAATGAGAGCAGCATAAAGCCATGCCCTCTTCACAGGACTAGCCACGCCCCCTTCACAGACAAGCCCACTGGCACAGACATGCCCAGCGGCAGTGTCATTTATTTTTAGTTTTTATATAAAGATGAAGAAGTCAGCAGATCTCCTGTTTATAGCAAATCGGGTCATGAAGCCCCCTGCCCTGCTGCAATTCTAAATGTTCCTGGGGGTGGGCGGGGCTTGATGATGAAAATCACATCATCAAGCCACACCCAATCCCTAGTAACACTAGGGATTGCAGTAATTAGATGCAGATGGCCGGGGCTTAAACATTTTATTTTCACTGCCAATTTAGCAATTAATAAATGCTGATGTTGCCATCTTATTTTAGAAATAGTTTTCCTGGCAGCACTAGACACGCCCTTGGGTGGGGCTACTCACAGGATACACCCCTTTAGTGGCACAGAACACACCCCTTTGGTGCAGCACCTTGATTGTGTTATCGCAATCCCCCTGATATTTATTAGTGATTGTTAACAACCATACCATCAGTCACATGTGTTTGACAACTATTGTACGGTTCATCATCATAGTCCATCGTATTACACAGCGGGTAGTTGGATTCAGGGCAAGTATGAGCTAATGTGTATGTGGCACATGTATGTGGTACTCAGCTGCAGTCTGAAACCAAGATATATGTCGTTTGTTGCTCTACAGCATTGTAATCAAAAGTAAAATATAAATCAGTAAAATGTGCCAAAGTGGCACTTGGTTTGTATACCAGATACAGATTTAACAAACCCATTAAAAATATAGATATATTTGAGATAACTCATGATTATGATATTTGATTATACAATACTGTTTGTAGGGAGCGCCGGACCTCTCTTTTGTTCCTTGTAGTTATACAGTGGTCACTTTGGTCCATTTATATATACATTTGCACACTTTTCATATATTTAATTAGAAGTGCAGCCTGTGTTTTCTTGTTACTGTGACTGGTTTTACTTTGGGAGCCTGACCCCTCCCAAATATGGCCGCTGCACACTGTTCAAATGCAGGAGTGTCTTACTACAGACCTCCTGAGTACACATATAGCAGACAGATATGGACTCACCTACAGGAGGTGTCTTGATGCTGGGCAGTTGAGCTTAACTCAATATAGCTATATTGTGACCTAAACCTCCTTATTATGTATGTGCTGACACAGTGTTATATAATGTTTGTTTGGAGTGCCGGATCTGTCTTGTTCCTTGTAGTTACACAGGACCGGATTAACAGATACGTGTGAAATAAGTCTGCACGGACAGATTTTTGGTGACTTACGCTTCCATAGGGCAACCTTAACTCTACGGGTGTATTTACGTGCCTAAGTTGCTTAGGTATGTGCGTACATTACTAGCAGCGCCCTCAAAAGGCCATTTAAATGCTCCCCCCACCCACTTTCACGTAACTTCGTATGTATGGAGGAAAACCACGCCCCTCCGGGCATATGTCGCTACGTACGACTTAGAAAACCGTGCCTAATGGACTTCCGTGCCTAAATCCTACATAACTTGCGTAAAAAAGAAGTTACTACGCATGCACAGTTATTCCGATCCTAAAAATACGCTCGCAAAAAGTAGCAAAATCATATCTGTGAATCTAACCCACAGTTGTCACTTGGTCCTTGGCTGCACGTCTTCATTTATACATAACACTTGTGCACATTTCTTATATTTGAATTAAAGCGCAGCCTTGTGTGTTTTTTTATTAGTTACTATTGTTATACAATACTGTGGAGATTATCATAACTGTTATCATTTACAGAGATTTATCTGGACGCCAAAACAATGTTTAACTTTTAAGTTCACAATTTATTTAAGAAAATCTTTAATTATCAGCATACAGATTTATGTGCTTAACTCCTGCACATGCAAAAGTTATTTTGACTGATCGAAATTCCCTAAATTTGTATGTAAATTTATATTATAACTATATTATAGAATATAAGAATTCAAGGCAAAGAATTCATTAGAGCAAGAGCCATAATGAATCTCTGTCTGGTAAATTTAATTATGTAAATGCACATTAGGCAAATTGTTCTGAGCATTATACCAGCTATGAGACATATATACACATGTAAATAGAGGATGGACATGATGTTTAACATAATCCAACTCAATAACGATGAGTTTTATACGGCAAATTCATTGATGAATTAAAAAGGTAACGTACTATCATAAATTACTTAAAGCCCAATGCCATAGTAAGACTTTGTGCTTAAGCTTTGACCTTGCCTTAAGCTTTGCCTTCTCTTGGAGAGTGTGTTCCTCCCGATGTGTCTGGCTGGCGGTCTCAGCAGGTGTAACTGCACTCTCACAATCAGCTTGCCGACATTCAACGTGTTGGACACTGGACTGTGTTTGTGTGTGTTTGAGAATATCACCTTCTTGCATTGTATCTGTGGCTCTAGCCTCTCCCACCTGTGTTCTGTTCCAACCCATAAGCAGTATTTCCCTCCCACTTTCAGAAAGTGTAGGAGCTCCATTACCAGCTCAAGTGCTCTCTTTTCTTCTTTGGGGATCTGTTCAGCTCTACTACCTTATGCTATATCTGTATTTCTGGTGTCCATCAGTTTTATTCTGAGTTTTCCTGATAAAGGTGATTGGGTTTCACACTGGTCTAAGGGCTTGGTGTATCAGGTTACCATTGGGAGTGGTTATTGGGATTTGATAAAGAACCTATTTGGAGGGCAGAGCCACTGTGCTCTATACAAAGTAATCTTGTGTATGGGTGTGGGTCCCCATCGAGAATGGTCCTATTTCAATAGGGCCGTTCTCTCCCAGTCATTTCCAAATTGGCTGGGAAATCGATTGCTTCTGCCTTGAAGAGGCAAAGAAATTGATCGGCGGAGCTCTGAACATAGTGCTCCGAAAGGTAAGTGAACAATTTAACCCAGTGGTTCCCAAACTGTGCGCCACGGCTCCCTGGGGTGCCGCGATGCTCTCACTGGGGTGCCTCGGAATGTTTCTATATTCTACTGTATTCTATTCTATTTTTGTCTTTGGAGTGCCTTGAAAAAAATATGGAGACCCTAAGGGTGCCTCGAACTGAAAACATTTGGGAACCACTGATCTAACCCAACCCTTTCCCTAATCCTTACCCCAACCTTCCTCTTCTATTACCCTAATCCTATCCCTTCTTTCCCCGCATCCTGACCCTAACCCCCCCTTCTATGCAGCCTGACCATAACCCTCCTTTCCCTGCAGTCTGACCCTAACCCTCCCCTTCCATGGCCATAACCCTAAACCTCCCTTCGGGGGTGTATCTACCCCTTGGCCAGGATGGCGTCCACCAGGAACACCAGCCAAATGGGGGCGCTGCCCAGAGATGCCACCCTTGGCTAAGAGATAATGTCGTCCTAGTGCAGCACTGGTCTGGAGTCAGACTGTGGCTGTATGCATTTCAAATAAGGGCTGGCTGGTTGCTAGGATACCCGTGGTCACAGGCTACTCTGTGACCATGGGACTTAATTTCCCTTACCTTACACACGTAAGGTAAGAAAACCTGGGGGGGGTGGCTGGAGCCACATGATGGAAGTACTGGGTGGGGCTGGAGGCACATGATGGGAGTACTGGGGGAAGGGCTAGAGGCACATGATGGGAGTACTG
>WWET01001824.1:272901-284293 GCA_011038615.1 Limnodynastes dumerilii | reverse complement strand
GGGAGCATTGGGGGGGCTGGAGGCACATGATGGGTGTACTGGCGGAAGGGCTAGAGGTACATGATGGGAGTACTGGGGTGGGGCTGGAGGCACATGATGGGAGTACTGGGGGAGGCTGCATTGTGTCTTCTGAAAGTGAATTGGTGAGAATGCCGATTTAAAGGAACTTTCGGCTCTCTCTACTTCTCACTTACAGCCATCGCGCCGGGAACACCCACCGTTGTGTACATACCATAGAGGAGCATTTAGACAATACTGCCTATAAAATTTTAATAGGGTTTATTATATTGCATTAGTCTTCTCATTGTGCAACAGTATAACCAGCGTTGTCTACCTATCCTAATTACTTCGAAATAACTACAATAAAAAGCAAAAACAAAAATATATCGAAGAAAAATATTTTAAAAAAGCATTCCAGGTTATTATCAAATATAGAAAATATATTTATTTAACAAATCAATCAGGTAGCAGAAACATAAACAACAAAGTAATTTCACAATGCTTTTACAATATTTCTGCTATATATGAATTAAGCTGCAGTCACTAGAGTGTGATATAGTGCTTGTCATACTCCGTTTCCAGCTGATATAGACTGGTCACTATACCAGACAGCAATATGGTTGGTTCTCACCTCCTTTGCTGCGGGAGGGGGGACTTAGGGTTAGGGGAAGGGTTGAGGAATTTACTTAGCTTTCGGAACACCTTGTTCGGTGCTCCAGGGATCGATTGCTATGCTTCGAAATAGGACTATTCGCTACAAGGACCCACACTGTACTATAGTACGCGACATTGGACGTCAAATCTATCGCCACATGTACTTTATGTAGTGTGCCTTGTCCAGGGGTGTGGGGCTCCGGTCAGAACAGCTGATTTCGATTGCATATGCCTCGAAGATACATAGCAATCGATCCACGGAGCACCGAAAGCTATGTGCGCTGAAATGGTAAGGAAAAATAGTCCCAACTCCTTTCCCTAATTCTAACCCTAACCCTCTCCTCTCACCACCCTAACCCTAACCCTCCTTTCCTGGCAGATTGACCCTAACCCTCCCTTGCTTGCAGCCTGAATCTAACCCACCATCTCCCACAGCCTGACCCTAACCCTCCCTCAGGAATATAACAAGAGATTAAATATGACCGCACTAGTAAACAGCGGGTGCTGTCAGGTAGTTTGTAATTAGCAAATTATGTACAAAAGAAATGGAATCTCCTGAAATTCCATAAAATAAACCACCTTAGGACGCACACCGCAAAAGCAAGCTCAAAATAGACTCATATTGCCAAGATAAAAATATTTCTTTATTTTCTAAACCACAAAATGGTATATTAGTGAACGAAATTAATTAAATTTTAAGATACAAATTGTCAGTATAAACAACAAGGGTACTGCTATATGCATATAGATTGTAACAATAAAGTTCAAAGAGATACAAATTATAGACAAAATTGCAACATGCATGCAGACCACAAAAAATTAGGAGAGAAAATTGCAGCATGGGTGAGAATCTATCTTATGCAGGCAAGCTGACCCTATAGCCACCCACTAGAAATCTCACGATTTCGCTTCTCCGGTTCCCGGGACAGTATCACTCACCCTGCACTATACTAGCTCCTAGGTCTCACCCGCTGCTGTATACCGACAAGAGAAGGCTTCACTGGTGCACCAGGTCCGCCAAGGGGACCTAGGGGCTAGTATAGTGCAGGGTGAGTGATACTGTCCCGGGAACCGGAGAAGCGAAATCGTGAGATTTCTAGTGGGTGGCTATAGGGTCAGCTTGCCTGCATAAGATAGATTCTCACCCATGCTGCAATTTTCTCTCCTAATTTTTTGTGGTCTGCATGCATGTTGCAATTTTGTCTATAATTTGTATCTCTTTGAACTTTATTGTTACAATCTATATGCATATAGCAGTACCCTTGTTGTTTATACTGACAATTTGTATCTTAAAATTTAATTAATTTCGTTCACTAATATACCATTTTGTGGTTTAGAAAATAAAGAAATATTTTTATCTTGGCAATATGAGTCTATTTTGAGCTTGCTTTTGCGGTGTGCGTCCTAAGGTGGTTTACTTTATGGAACTTCAGGAGATTCCATTTCTTTTGCACATAATTTGCTAATTACAAACTACCTGACAGCACCCGCTGTTTACTAGTGCGGTCATATTTAATCTCTTACTCTACTCCAGCTCCACATTCTCTACAACTCAGATACATCTGTCTACTTTACTCTAGACCCACAGCCTATACAACCTGGATTCATCTTGCCTACGCAGCTCCAACTCTACAGTTGCTACAATCCAGACTCATTTTGCTACTTCATCAGCTACAGCTCTCCAGCCGCAGCTCTCATCTGTCCCTCGCCCTCTCTGGCTACCACTTTGTCACACCTGCACGCATGCGCAGTAGCACATTTATCAAATCTCCGGCCTATTACAATGCGGTCTGAGTTCTGAATACGGCCCATTATGTGGATGTTGGGGAGCCTGGAGACATTATAAAGAATCTGACCCTAACCCTCCCTCCCCTGCAGCCTGACCCTAACCCTCCCTACCCCTCACTGGTCCAGCGATATCAGCTGCATACTCACCCATTCTAAAAAAAATATAGAAACTCTGCATTATTCTAAATAGGGACATCTGAAAAGGAACTTTCGGATGTCCCAATTTCGGAAAGCAGAGTTTCTAAGTGTGGATTGACAACGCTTGTCCAGACTCCTAATATACCCCATATGTATTAAACACATTGGAAACACCCCCTTTCAAACCCCTGCTTTTGCCACTGTACAGGGTCTCCCGTCTCAAGCAATCGTGGGCAGTTTTAACCTCTCCTGTTGTAGATAACTGCTGAGCGTGCTTAAACCAATGCAGGCAACAGGAGCTAAGAGTCACAGTGCTGGTACTAGAATTTAGCAGCTTTTCTGACTTATTTCCCCCGACAGGATTTCATTAGAGGATTAAGAATTCTCCAAACATACTGTATATTTACTTACTTTCTTTCGTATATTGAAAACTCTGTACCATTGCAAGGTGAGCACGGTAAAAGATTCACCCCCTAGCTTTTGTACATTAAATGAGAAATGCTGTTTCCATCCCACTGTGAAAATGCTGCAGTCAACCCTCTATTAGCTGAATGGCTGAGGACAGCAGTGTTTCCTGTTCACTGACTGTCTCGATTAACACTGGTAACAATTAGAAGATATAGTATCACTATGATTATACTATAGGCAGATGCCTCTCACACATTAGCTGCATACTTTCTGATACATTGATTATGTTCCTAGCTGTATAAATCCTAATACACAATTTTCTAGTTGTTAACCTAATATTGTAGTAAAACAACTCACACAGAACAACAGTGTCTTCACCTGTCAAACCTGCTCACAGTCCTCACAGGTATTTTAATTTCTTTTAACCGCACCTTTTTCACTACTGTACTGGAAGTGAGCAAACAACTTGGAAAGGTTTGCCAGAACAAAGCAATCTGTGAGGTCTAAAACCAGCAACTGAAATAATTCTAGTAGACCACCCCTGCGCCTACTCTCCTTTATGGCATATTGGTACAAAATGCTCATTATAAGATAAAGTCTCAAACAAAATACTAGCTTAGGCAAAGCATTAGCCTGTTGATTACTAGGAGGGAATACTCACTTGCAATCTCAGCCCAGCCCCTCTAATGGAAGTGTTACGTTCCTCTAAAGTTTGGATTGGTCAAAATCTATTCTGATGTACTATCAGGGATTCAGACGCATCTATGGGCATGTGCTGTGTAGAAATGGAAAATAGAAGGGGTGGAGTCTGTGCAGAGAGGTGGGGCTACATGAGTCAGAGCAGTGCTGCAGGCAGAATGGGAGATAGAAGGGGTGGAGTCTGTGCAGAGAAGTGGGGCTACATGAGTCAGAGCAGTGCTGCAGGCAGAATGGGAGATAGAAGGGGTGGAGTCTGTGCAGAGAGGTGGGGATACATGAGTCAGAGCAGTGCTGCAGGCAGAATGGGAGATAGAAGGGGTGGAGTCTAAGTTGAACAATCATTAGCGCATAAACTGAGAGGTATCTGTATGTGCCCCAGTGCAGCCAATGCTACAACCTGGGGCCTGCAGTGACTGAGGGGAGAAGGCCCGGAGAGCTCTGGGAGTACAGTAAAGCCTCATAAGATGATGACAGGATTGGGTGAGGAGAACCATTTGGAGAAAAACATATTTTGGCACCTGGCTCCTCCACCTGCTTGTTCCACCATTGCTACGTCTTTATGTCTTTATCCCTCTATGTGCTTGAGAGTGCCAGGTCTGATTTAGGAGGGGGCAATCAAGGAAATTGTCCTCCTTACCCCCTCCCACCCTGGATGTGCCTGCAAAACCATGAGACATGAGGTTAGATTTAGGACTCAAGAAGGGAAGGTTAGTGCTTAAGGGGAATGTTAGGGTTAGGCAGTGGGAAAAGGAGGGTTAAGGTTAGGGCTAAAGAAGGGGAAGGTTAGGGTTAAGGCTGAAGGGAAATATTAGTGTTAGGCTGCAGGACATAGAGTGTTAGGGTTAAGCTGCAGGACATAGAGGGATGGGGCTCAAGAATGGGACGGTTAGGGCTGAAGGGAAAGACTGAGTTTAGGCAGCAGGAAACGGTGGGTTAGGTTTAGGGGAATGTTAGGGTTAGGATGAAGGGCTTACTTATTGGCAGAGAAATCTTCGACAGCCACAAGGTGGTCTGTGGCAAAATAGACCATCGTGCCAGTAAACCACACCCGTCTGAATTGCCGGCTCTCGGTGATGCACTGATAATTGACTCTGCATGTGTAAGAGTTGCAGGTCCGGAGAGGTCCGTAGACGGGTGGTGTTTTAAAAGGGCGCGACTTTCCAATATCTCTGCATGTGTGACCATTGATTACTCAAATATGCAGAGACATTGGTATTGTCTGGGTACAGGGTCACCTGTACCTTGGTCCCTTCATGTGAGTAGACCTCAATCCACGGCTAACTGGAGAGCAACAATGAGACACTGAGACAAGTACAGTATCCAACGCAGCTCTGCCAAAACAATTTCAGAGTACCTTCATTTATGCAACATACATTATTAGTTTTCATATATCACTAATATAACGTGATTGGCTAAGGCCTTCCTATAGGCATATCAGTATAGCACAGGGTCATAATAAGTTTAGTTTAACTGAAACATGCTCATCTACTTCTAAAGACATGATAATTATCGATACATTGAATCAGCTTAGCTATGTTATCTCTCCAGCTGTCAGGAACTGTCTCGTGGTTAGTTCTGGTCATACTGCTGACCACAGCTAACTTCCTCTTTCAGCAGAACTAAATAACACCTTATTCTGTCTTGAAGATACAGTATGAAAACTTAACTTTATTCTAAACAGTACATATAAAAATATAGTCTTAATTAAAAAAAAAAAATCAATACATCAATATCTGATCTCAAAGTATCACTGGCTACATCTCTTACTGACCAAGTACACAAAGTATCACAATCAAAGTTGTCGCAGCTAGACATCAGTTTCGTCATGACGGCCTGCTTATAATGACAGGAGATTGGGTATATGAATCGTGGCATTAATCTTGGGCCAGGATGATTTCCAGTTGGAAACTCAGCAGAGGGTTATTTTGTACCTACCGGAATGGGTCATGTTGGAGGGTCTTTTATTTTATCACAATTTTACAAGGAATGAAAACATTTCTAATTTATTGTCCAACTACTGTATAGACTTCTGTTACTTGCACAAAACCAATCCATTTTTAAGTAATACTAAGAAAAAAAAAGTTTATGATGTTTAGCATTTTTATTTACCTGTACACTAATACCCAAGGTGACATAGGCAGCATCTGCCACGAGAGCCTTTTATAAATACAGCTTCACTATCAATTGCCTAGCAAACATTGTTTAAGCAGACAACCTGATGCCTTCCAGCTGTTATGAAGCTAAGGGACGAGCATACTCGTAGTTTCTTATCTTATCACATTCTAAATAAATCAACCAATATACATTCTTATTTTACAGTATTTTTATAAGAACAACAGTTTTTTAAATATTGTTGTATGGTTGGTTTTTAGTGTGTATTCAGTTTCAACTGAAAAGTAAATCAGCATACTAGTAGCAGTCCTATAGGGACTGTGTAACTGGGAGTCTCACACAGGTGGCCTTAATTGCTGTTGCTAGGATACACCCTTCTTCTTTACAGGATGCATAGAAACGGTCAAAGGTCGTTTAAAATGGGCGTTTGTACTAAAAACACCTTAAGATTTGGGAGCTACAGGAAAGTTGAAGGAAGTCTGTACCTTAACAAGAAGGAGGCAAATTTCAAATGTGCAAGCAATTATAGCTGAGTTGACGTTTCCATAGCTCATTTGTAAATTACAGTTTAACGATAAAGCTATTCAGTATTTGTATGTTATAAGAAAAGCCTAAGCATTTTCCTCTATGTGAATAAAGAAATAAGTAAACACATACCACACACTCATAAATCATTAAATACATATATAAAAATAATGTTCATTTTTCTCCTTACATTGCAACATTGTTTGTCCAGGTGCAGATTTGGGACCTTTTTGTTTGTGCTCCTACCTCTGATACAGCTCTTTGATGGTGCCATAGGGCAGCAAATGTGGGTGGGGCTCATAAACTAGAAACATGGTACTATGGGCCTACACTTACATTGCAATGAGAATGACAGGTTTTGTGTCTTGTGGTTCATTATAAAATTTTGAATATAAGTTGTATATTATATTAGTCCTACGTTGTACTGAAAATTAAGTGTATTTTATCCATCTAAATTCTCATAATTTTTTTTTTTTTTTGCAAAACAATAAGTTATACTCACAATGGATGTGAAACAATGATAGAATTAAAGACAAATCAGTCGTTTTTTTTGTAACATTAATTTTCTTAATGGACTTTAGTGGTAAGAAACAGCAGTAAATATTTAAATATTTAATGTTGATATATTAATTTAAAACATTTTCATTCAATTGGGTTTAAACAGAGGCTAAAATATGGAATATAAAATAAAACATGAACTCATCTTTTACACACACACACACACACACACACACACACACACACACACACACACACACACACTATTAACAATCTCTAATCAATATCCAATACCCATAAATTTATTACTGAAACAGTCAGCGGTCACTAAAGACAAAAGAGCAAACAAGATGCAGTATATTAGTAGAAAGTCATTAACATTGACACAAAATGATTCCTACCTTGTGCCTTGGATAGATAGCATTTACACTACACTAAAGAACACTCCTTGACCCTTGTAAATCCTGACACTTTACACTCCTCCCTAGAATGCCTTCTCTAAGCTGCCCGTTGTGTATAACTACAATTAAACAAACCTTATTCAGATATATTTAATATATAAAGATTGCATTCCCTTGTGCTCTAGGATAAAGCACCTATTAGTGTTTAGTGCAGATCAGACCACAAAACTGTTGTTTGCTTTAAATCTTGATTTTTTTCTTCCCTCTATGTTTACAGGTTTTTCATTTTCTTTTTGACATCTATTTAACAATTTAACTAACAATTTAGGACCGAATCCGGATCCCTGCGTGTTTTCCGTACGTGCAGGAGTCTGGCAGTACGAACAAGAGAGGGGAGTGACAGAGGGATTCAGTTACATTGCCATAAGCCTGCTTTCAGTGAAATGTGCGGATCAGTGCTCTATACGACCGCTGACCTGCTCATAAATGTCAAGACCCACCCCCACTGTACAATTTATATCAGGGTTGCCGACTTTTGACAGCTTCCCTCCTGGAGATCCCAGAGGGAAGCTAGAAATGCTGGCGGGGTTTCCATGAAACCACCGGCCTCAAGTCTCTTGCGGGAGATTTGCAGGCTCTCCCAGGATACCGGGAGAACTGCCCAAATTTCGGGAGTCTCCCGTACATTCCGGGAGAGTCGGCAACCCTGATTTATATGCTTCCTCCCGCCCACCTTGGAGGGTGGAGTGGAAGCACAGCCCCTTCGCAAGCAAGATCTATCACACGGAACTTAGCTCCGTACAATAGTAGTTACGTCCATAAAATGCACATAACATCTGCAGGGGTGCCGGACGCAATGCTGGATCAGGTCCTTAATGTGGTCTTTCTACCAGTATACACAGAGCAAAGCATTCACATCTTGAATATGCTAACTATCAAACGTCACACTGATGATCATCCAAAATACCCTGCGTGCCGCCTTGAGTGCCCTGGGCTATATATATTTGGGCTACAGCCATTGGCCCAGATCCAGAACAACGCTTCGGAGCGAATTTACGCATGGCGGAGACGTAAAATCGCCTTTTGGTAAGCACTGCGCATGCGCACCATAGAAAATACACTCCATAACGTAGCGTAATTGTGAACGTATGGGCCATTCACGTATGTGTCACGTAAATACTTATGTGTGGGCGTGCCAATTTTACGTGAGTCCAAAATACGTCTGAATTAGGTTAAGTAGGCGGAGGTTTGTATTTAAAGTGTACAGTATGGGCGTGCTTAGCTGCGTAAATTCGTGTTGGCCATACGTACGTGTGCGGATCACTGCGGTTATGTTGGCAAAAGTTAAGGTAGGGTTTGAAAAGCGTATTTTGATAAAATACGTACGTTCAAGGGGTGTTACTAGGGGATTGTATAGAATATACGCACACGAAAATACGCTACGCGAATAAACGTACGGCAAACGTAGTTCTGGATCTACCCCATTGTCATATGATTGTACAGTATTTTAATTTGCACACAGGTGTCAGTTCCTTCCAAGTACATTTCTAGTGACTAAGACTTCAGGGACAGAGATTAAGGAAAATGAGGTTGCCTGAAAAACCAAGGACAGCTGCCAAGTCTACCGAGTGTATTTACAAGACTTCCAGTTCCTTACCATGACCACTAGTTTGACATTTGCAGTTTATTTAAGGTCTTTTAAAATAATGACGGTTAAGCAAGAGTTTTACCAACGTGTACAGCTCAGAAAAAAAAGAGAAAAATGCATATTTGAAGCAGATGGCTTTTATTTCCAAGCATGTGGGCCTGGAAAAGGAATTGGTTTCTGGTGGGTGCTGTTTATAGGAAACACAAAGGAGTCAATTGCAGTGTACAATTTTATTTTTATATCTTTTTTTAAGCATCTTACTAAGACCATTCTGAAACCACAGATCCAGAAAATCTGTAGTAACTTAAACGAACAAATCCCCTTTTCCTGTGAAATAGTGAATGCTTACATGAGGTGCTGTGTCAGAGCCTGACAATACGGAGTAAATATAGGAAAACGTAGGAAACGGGCAGTACGTGATTTTACACCGATCTAATTCTAATTTTTGTTATGGAAAAAGTGGCAGACAAATTAACCCCCGTCGGGCTGAAGTGGCAATGTGGGAACAGATCATTCATAACTCATAATTCAAAATATAAAAATATGAAAGAAGAAGTGATGCTTATATTCCTTGGGCCAAATTTACTAAGCTGTGAGTCTGAAAAAGTGGAGATGTTGCCCATAGCAATCAAACCAAATTCTAGCTGACATTCTCTAGTATGTAATAGGAAAGTGGGAGCTAGAATCGGATTGGTTGCTATGGGCAACATCTCCACTTTTCCAAACCCGCAGTTTAGTAAATCTGGCTCCTAGAGCCTGATCTAGACTTACGATGTTACACTGAGCGTTTTAACGCTTGTTGATTTGTGTTGTGTGTTTAATAGGTTTGTTCCTATTATGTTTCATGTAACTAAGCAGTTATGACTTGTATGGTTTTAATACTTGAAGGAGCCAGTCTACAGTTCCGCTTACACCTGTTATGTAGGTGTAAGCACTGGGGGCCAGATTCACACCTAAGAAGCAGTTGCTTCTTAGGTGCGAATCTGTAGTAAAGGACCTACTGCACATGTGTAGTAGGTCCTTTACACAATCTACGTGCCAGTTCGGTACGTAGATTGCCTCCGTGCGGGCTCTAAAGACCGCCCGAAGTATTTTAGATAAAAAGAGGCGGCGTAATGCAACCTCGGGGAGGGTTTGAGTAAAAGTGGGAGGTATTTAAATTTACCGGGGATGGCGGTTGGGAGCGGCAATGTCTGTGCGGACATTGCACGGATAGTTAAGGAAGCCCTGTGGCACTCGTTAGTGCCATAAGGTACCTAAAAAGGGGGACAGGATGGGGGCAGTACGGGTGAGTTAGGTGCAGGTCTGTCCACAACGGATCTGTGAATCCGCTCCTGCGTGTATTAGAACTGCACATGTGCGCAGTGAGAGCAAGCATAAATAAACAGCGACTGATTCGCCTGTCGCTGTTCCATGCTCTGTGCTACTGCATCGTGGAGCTATATTATATTTATATGAGGGAAAAAGGCATTTTTAAGCTCTACTATTAGCGCAGCATTAGCCTGGGATTCAAGCGCTTCCTCCTACAATCCTGCACCAGGTCTGGGCTTGTGTAAGTGTAAGACAGAGGAGATGTTCATGCACTAAATGCCTCTATTCTTAGTTATATCATAGCCCTACACAACATAAATTGTTCAATTTAGAAATAGAAAATGTTTCAAAACACACACTCTGCATGAACTACACAATACTGACACAATACAGACTAATTTCTATTTTTTGTTCTTTAGCAGCGTATAATTTTTTAAAGGGTATTCAGGTGTTTTTCAGTTCTATAATTAATTATATATTATAATTATTATAATTAAGGAACACATACATTTAAGTGTACAAACACGCAAACTTGTATAGGCCACCACAGGGCATATTTATTATCAGAGCTTTTATCCAGTATTCAATTAATTGTCTTATTAACACTACAAGCCTTTGCTCTCTCAGAGCTCTTTCAGTGAATCTGAAAACGTCAGTGAGTTTAATTCTGTAAACACAGAGTGTGAGCGTGTATGCAACATTTGTTCCAATTCAAGGAACCAGCCACATCTTGGTGGAAAGGTAAGAACCTATAATGGCAAAGTAATGAACATTAATGCCATCTTGAGTTATTTGAGATAAAGGGACAGTGTTAAACTGTATTTAATGACGTTACCAGCACTTTTAGGCTTAAAAAGTCGTCAGCACCAGATAAACAAATAGCAGTGCTGTTTAACAGAAAAGGATACGTAAAATGGAACATAAACATGCATAGACCAGGATCCTAGCTCCTATGAAAATTGGTTTTAATGTTTAATAAATAGAGTCCATAGGATAATACATGCCTGGCCAGGCTGTGGTTATTCAGATGTTGTGAAACTACGATTCCCATGATACTTTTCCTAGGTGGTTTGAGCAGGTGGGGACTTGTATTTTCACAATACCTTGAGAGGCACAGGTTAATCATGCTTAAATATCATATATCTTTAGCAGAGAGCCTCTAATATGTCATTACTTTTTATATTGGGAGGGAGATATAATTTTATTTATG
>WWET01001824.1:243983-266865 GCA_011038615.1 Limnodynastes dumerilii | reverse complement strand
TTACATTCAATTTATTGAAGTGTAAGAAGGGAGTGTTCAGTCTTACAATTCCCTGTACTGTGTATAATAAATTCTTGCACCTCTACACAAGCTTACATTATTTTTCTGAGTGTTTACAGCTATTAAGAAACATCGGAGTTAGGCAAGTTGTGGTTATTCTGTTATTGGGTAATCACAGCTCAGTCCTCGCTTCCAGACCCAGGTGGGTAACACCACATCGAGAGAGAGAGAGAAAGAGAGAGAGAGAGAGATCAGCTTTCATTAGAATGTGTGACAGCTTGATTTAAACCTAAACCAGTCAATCAGGAATACACAGCAAAGAAATAAAAATAAAATAAAAAGCTGCTGCAGAACCTCTTGGCGAGCGATCACTACTGATAGACTGCAGATCTGTCACGCTGTCTTGCTGGTGGCCATACAATATGAGCATGTGGGGTAGTGAGCATAATAATATGTCCCCATGCTATAAATCCCCGTTGTCAGAGTATGCACGGTGCTCTCTTTCCCCGGATCAGACTGTACCATTGTCATACAAATGATCGGCACGGATCTCTGTGCAAACCTTTGACAATCTGACGCCCTCTCCTTGCTCTGGCTGGAGCTGCATAGAGTGAAAAAAATGTATTTATCAGGGAGGGGAGGGAGAAAAAAAAAGAAGAGAAAAAGAATGACTTTGGGTCTAGCCCTGTCCTGTTACTATCACTGTAGCCTTTATTTAGCCAATCTCCTAAGTGTGACGTGTAGAAGGCTGGCTTCAAGCTTGCCCATAATATTTAGCACACCCACAGAAGGCTGGAGCTGCAGCACTGCTAGTTCTACCAGTGTACTGCTGCAAGGGGATTCACTCTGCACCTGCCAAAGACCTTCCCTTCTGCCTTTCACCTCCATTCTGTCCCTTTTCTTTCCTCTCTCTCTCTCTTCCTCCTGTTTAAAGTGTCTAAGCTGACATGCACCTAGGACTCTAATGATTGCCAAGAAGCCAGCACAATCCCTGCCTTCTCCTCAGCTCTGCTCTCTGTGTAATAATATCCAGCTTGTGTTGCAGAAATGTCCAATGCTGCTTGGATGCAGGATCAAACAGAGCTGATTGGTGACAAGACGCTGGATCTTCAGCTGGTGAGACAAGATATCGGGATCATACTGTAATAGAACTTCTCCTAAACAAATGGTTCTGGGAATTCTGCAGAATTGGATAGTGCTGCTGCTGCTGTATCCAGGGGTCAGCTCACTGAGGATGGGAAACAGAGCTGTGTGTTACCCAGCTAAGCATTCCGGATTGTTTTATTTATCTCATAAACCCATGCTTTCCCCTTGCTAATTTTCCCTACCTACATCCCTGCTGTACCATTCCATAAGTCATTCATTTAAATGTCCCCTTTGCAATAAGGCTGCAAACAAAACTAGACTTATTTTTATTTTTCTCTTTCTAATTTTATGCTTTTATTTATAAATATAAGACTAAACGTAATAGCTTAGTAGAAGAGATTACTTTGTAATCTGGAAATTATTTTGTATACGTTACTGGGCTTTTTCTGTGAAAGAGCTTTTTGTAAGTAGTGATTTAAACAAAACAAAAAAATTTAATTAAATTCAAGAGTTACAATCTTGCAAAGATGAAGATGATTTTAGTTCGCAAGTTCCGGGTGTTGATTCTGATGGTGTTTTTAATTGCCTGCACAATGCATATCATGATAGATTTACTACCAAAGCTGGAAAAGAGGTCTGCCAGGAGTGATGGAGATATGGGATGCTCCTGTACTCACAACCTGAATGATGACACACAGGGTTGGCTGAAACAGAGACCCAAAAATACAGCTGAATCAGGGTGGCCTAATAAACACACACTGAGGATCCTACAGGATTTCAGCAGCGATCCCAGCTCCAATCTCACGTCACATTCCTTAGAGAAAATCACTGGAACCATGGACAAAAATGAGTCCTTTAAAAAACTGGAGAACCGTCAAATGGTCAAAGACTTCAACAATAAGCAGCTGATCCAAGATGGAAGTATAAACAAACCCAAGTCTGCTGGTGTGGGTTACTCCAGGCTGGCAGCGTTGTTTCAGCACCCGCTCTTCAAAAGTGCTATTCCTGAGCTGGCTGAAGATGATGTCTTGTTTAATGTGAATAGTGACATCAGATTTAACCCCAAAGCTGCTGAAAACCAGGAATGGTAAGTGAGTAAGACATAGCTTTCTCATCTTCTAAGTGATTCACTAGGGGGGGGGTGCAATTTGCATGGACAATGAACATCATCCGAGACGAGAAGGCAAGGTTGTGGTTTAATTATAGCTACAATATTTTCATTATGACTATAATATAATTTCCATGTTGTTATACTGTTATAGTATTAAGAGGAGGGAAAATAACAGCCCATTAGTGTATACATGTCCTGCACATGCTTGTTCAGTGTAGTATATTGCTCATTGCATGTATACACTTGCATTATGGGATTTTGCTTATCTGCTCATTCAGAAAAGGTAAGTAGGTCAATCTCTAGGGGCCGGTGCGAGTGCTGAGTAACTCAGGATAACATAATGCTTCAACTCCATCGGGTTCTGTATACTAAGCAAAGGTGAAGAATTGCGTAACAGAAAAGTCAACTTTAACCTTTTTGTTCTCATGGAATAGAACAGATAAATAAACTTGCAGCCAGACTGATAAAAATCCTTTTTTTTAATTTAATTTTTAACCTAAACACATTTTCAAAACCTTCTCGATCTCCTCC
This sequence comes from Limnodynastes dumerilii, assembly GCA_011038615.1. Lineage (NCBI taxonomy): Eukaryota > Metazoa > Chordata > Amphibia > Anura > Limnodynastidae > Limnodynastes > Limnodynastes dumerilii. The sequence goes on along the minus strand of WWET01001824.1, from coordinate 264,137 downwards.
ATTAGGAGAGGGGTTAATGTAATCCTCAAAAGCATAGTAATATAAAAGCAATTATAGAAACAAAACAAGAAATAATAATACCGTCAGGTTAGTTGACTGTAGAACAATAGCTCCCTCTTTCAAGCACTGACATTGCATTGTCTTTAACAGCTGTATTACACTTTTCCATGGTAGAACAAGATAATTGGAGGATCCAAGTCCTAATTAAAGTCGCAAGCAGATCTGGTATATACAATCAACTATTCATGCCATATTGTTCTCTAAATAGGACCAGTCTGGCTGTTCAGATGGTCTTTGATGTCACAGCAGACTATTATCTATCCGATAAGACAGGTTGTGTTTGTAGTATGTCACATGCAGATATTTCTTGACATGTGCACAGATTTTGCCACCTGCTTGTATAGACATTTATTCACACAACGAATGGATTTTAGATTATAGATGTTGAGTAATTGAATATAAAACGTGAGCTGTTAGCTCTTAATTGCTTTTACCTGAGGTGCCCTGAAGGTTAATTCTCTTACTATTCATTCCAATTTCCCGGATTATACAGCAGTAATAGGAGAATATTTAGCGTTTCGTGTTATACAAGGCCTTGTATAACTATGCCCCAGGCCCAATGTACAAGTGATAATGATTCAAATCTATAGATAAATTGGCAGGTGGCCTGTTAATTATTCATTCATATTTATTCTGCAAGGGATGTTCATTAAACCAATGGGGTTGGGAGGTAAAAATAAAACTGAATTTATTGGCTATTTATTTGAAAACTGCTGTACCTACAACTATCGTGCCAATGCAAGGATATGGATATTTGGTGCTGCTATTATAAGTTTACCCAATCAGCTTTATTAAGACATGTATGAACTAGCCGTGCCGCAGGGATGTGCTGTAGTTAGGTCACATAAATGCTGCATGGTAAAAGGATGACATGCATGATCTAATTGAAGACCAGCCATGCAAGAATGTGTGTTCCGCATGTTCACGAAAGGAAGGTTCACAATCTGCTACCTTTACTAACATAACTCATGCTTTGGCCACGGAAAAGAGAGTTCACTGAGTGTGTGAAGAAGTAAATATTAAATAAATATATATGCTATTTTTTTTTATTAAACTCACCTTACGTTACAAAATGGTATTTACCCAATTGGAGGAAAATGGGCCATAGTTCTGCCCCCAGATAATTTTATGCCCCATTGTAGTTCCCCCCAGCCCTTTGGGGTACAGCTAAAAAGCTAAAAAAAAAAAAAAGGTGGTGACACTAAATATCATGTGTATCCCCCCCGAAAAACACGAGAGAGAGAGAGAGAGAGAGAGAGAAATACACATACACACATATATCATTTTCCTTTTATTTTTAATGTTATATATTTATACTGCTTTACTAACATAACTGAAGGACTTATGTTAGTAGAAGATTTAAATATGTTTTGTTTTGTTTGGAAGCCAAATATAGATTTTAAAATTTGATCAGAATATTCTAAGCCCGTACTCTATTTACAAAAACTTTATTTCTCTTCCATCTATGTATTATTTATTTATTGACAGGTTTTTATATAGCGCCAGCAGATTACATAAGCGCTTTACATTTTGAACAATTAGTATAAACAAGACTGGGTAATAACAAACTGACTGGGTGGGTGGGTGGCTACTTACCTATATCATAAGCATAAGACACCCAGTGAAGTTAGTGATATGAGACTGTATCCTGGACCAGTGCATATACTTACAATAACTAGGTAGAGGTACATAATTGCATTATGAGGCTTTACTCTTGTCTGTAGTGGTACTTGCTATTGCATCATGGGAGTAGCACTAGGTTAAAAGAATGAAATAGATCTGCATTAACAGCCAGAAGCTAATTGGCAATTTAAATTGTCAGAAAATATTTGATCATTTGAAAAGCTGTAATGTGTGCTCACCTTTAGCTTATTGCATACAAATACCGAACAGCGTTAATTGTGAACTGTCGTTTAGAGTTGAGCTAACAAACATCACCTCTAGGGCCAGATTTACTAAGCTGCAGGTTTGGAAAAGTGGAGATGTTGCCCACAGCAACCAATCAGATTCTAGCTCTCACTTTTTTTTTTTTAAATACTAGAGAATGTCAGCTAAAATCTGATTGGTTGCTATGGGCAACATCTCCACTTTTCCAAACCCACAGTTTAGTAATTCTGGCCCCTAGGCTCTAATTCTGTTTGTTCAGTTTAATGCAGAACAACGTGGTTTTGTGGCAGTAAGTTTTGGTACATGTTTTTGATGTGTGTATCCGAGTCTGGATGTGCGGGACTAGGCAGAGGCAGGCAGGACTGGGAGTGGAGCTGGGCGGGACCGCTGCCTGATAGAAGCTGTCAGAGGCTGACAGCTTAAACCAGCGCTCTGTGCCAAGTGCTGTTTTAAACTGTCAATCTCTTACAGCTTGCTTACAGTGCAGGGGGAGTGGCTGCCACGGGCCCCCCTTTCCTTTATGCCCCTATAGCAGCTGCCCCCCCTTTATTGTTATGCCCCTGGTTACTAATGAACTTTGGACTATATTTGTTTTACAAGAATAAGGTGTCAAATTAATTATTTATTCTACCAAATATATAAAATGAGGTGAGAGAATTTCTAGGATTATCTATTTGTTCCTGTTACAGCAGCCTTCTATGGGGGTTAAACTGAGCAGCCCCATAGTCTAAATGGTTAACTCAGAATAATATGTACTTCTGGCAAAGGTGCAAGAGCATCTCAGATATATGGATATATGTCTGTGTGTGTGTGTGTGTGTGTGTGTAGAGCACAACTTAGCTGTCTTAGAACACTGTTTTTGAATATATTAGAAGACCTTTGTTCCAGGTTAACAGAATGTTTGCATTGTGAATCTTTAGAATGTGTGTTGGCTTTTTTAGTATTAGAAAGATCTTGCAAATCATATTTACAGTATATCAGATATGTTTCCAGTAAAAAGCAGTGACAAGTAGTAATTTACTACATCAAACTACTTGTCACTACTTTAACCAAGTGTTTTCAAACCTTGCATTTGGTTGTTAAAGTAAATGCAGTGTATATCATGTCTACTCTCTATTATATAGATCAGTTTGTAACTGTATTATATGATGTCTATAGACCTCTTGTACTGTGCTCTGATGATATGATTTAATACTAAGGATATCGCCTCTCTCTCACAATAGGCAAAATGTAGCAAATGAAGGTAACGAGGAACAATTCTTGCCTACTGGAGAAGCTCATGTGGACTCTTATCCAAACTGGTTAAAGTTTCACATTGGAATCAATCGATATGAATTATATTCCAGGCAGAATCCAGCCATAGGGGCTTTACTGCAAGACCTTAGCAGCCAAAAGATCACCAGTGTTGGTAAGTGTTTAAAATTGTTACCTATGTGACCCTCTGTATGGCGACAGACCTGAGTAGACCTCACACGTTTTTACACAATGCATAGATACAGCTTTGAGCCTTCTTTATATGTAGCAATAAGCTAGTGTTTTTTTTAGCCAGCTTTAGTAAGTTGTGTGATAGACTAAATTAGTGTGATTTTATTGCAGTTGGAACCACCTTAATAATATTACTAATTTAACAAATACTAATTACTTTATTTACCTAAACAAACAAGACACAAACAAATCAGCTTTTTTTAATCATTGATATTTGAACCAGACTTTCATCCGTTTCATTGGTCATGAAGTGGTCTTCTAGTTGAATATAAGCTAAACAACTGACATAATGTCCTGACATAGAGGACACACTGCCTGAATATCCTGGTCATCTTCCCATCACCCTGCACTACAATGGAAAGTAAAGAATCTGGGAATCCAGTCGTGCATGGGTCAAGATGGAGGCTTCCACGGAATTAGTAAAGAAGTGGGGGATCCTAGGTGGGTCCCCCATCTTAAAAAACCATGGAGCTCAAACTTATCATTTCTATCATGGAGAATAAAGACAGTCTTTTCCGTAGATGCCACCTGTCGGATCAGTTTTCATTTTTATGCTCGAGGCTTTGTCAGAGATCACGAGCAGCTGTGTTCTGTGTTCTACCCTGAAGCACCGCGGGGGCGGAGTCATGACGTCACGCGTGCTGTGCCTCTAGGACACACACAACAAAGTGTAAAGGAACATTAGAGGGAGTAAGGCAGAAGAAAGAAGACTGAAGTGTATAAAGATGGAAGATATTTTTTTTCTGGTAATAAAATTATTGTTTAAGAATGTGGCTGGCTGGTGGGGTAGGGACGCATGCAGGGTTAAGAATTTTTCATACAGGAGGCTAGCACACATGGGCCAACTCTCATAAATAGATATTTTTTATTTCATTTTTATTTTTTCTACAAAATGTTTTTGTTTTTATTATTGTTTCCATCAGATTTGTTTAATGCAAAGAGTGAAACACTATACTCTGATAACCTTAAATTTGTATTTAATAATAAGTGTCTAAATAACATACTAATACAATAAAGGAGTCTTAACCAAGTATCCTTAGTGATTAAAAAAGAGTTTGTCTAAAACATAAAAATTTGGGAAGGTCAGTTTTTAATTAAAAGGATATTTGATAAAGCAACTTGTGCAGGTATTCTATTGTGTACATGCGTCTCGTTCTTTTATTAGATGTATTGTTGGAACTTATTACCAAGATTAAATTTAATGGGCTGGATCCAGACTCAAGTAAGTGCTTGGAATTAGTTACTCCTGGGCTAAACCATGTTGATTGCAGGGGAGTCATATTTCATCTGCTCAGGGGAGTCATATTTCATCTGTTGCAAACAGTATTAGTGTTGAGAGGTGATGTTTCCTATCCCAAGTCTAAATAACAGTGTAATAGTAAAGCTGGTCAGTATCTGTGTGCATTAAGCAATTCAAAGATGTATCCCTGCATGCAAAGAATACAATTAACTTGACTCCCCCTGAAATCAACATGGTTTAGCCCAGGAGTAACTATTTTCAAGCACTTACTTAAGTCTGGATTCAGCCCAGTGTGTGGCAGGAGCCCCAACAAGTTAGTTACCCAGACGCCCCTACAAAGCTTAATCCGGCCCTGCTTTTCCTCATAGCATTGACTGAACAGGTATTAAATCGTTTACAAATGATCAACAATAGGATTATTAGGTCAGAGTGTTTTTGGATAGTTTCGTATAATTGCCTGGACATAGCTGTATATGAAGACAAAATGTATACAATTTAATTTTCAGGAATATTTTTTTTTGTAGTCAGTGTGATTTCAAGCTTAGAAATGTTAATTTATGCTAACACAGACAATTATACATAGCCAATTCTATGCATTAACGCCCATGACAATCTGTTACTTTGTACTGGTGTAAGATATGTATTTTGTGTATAAAATACTAGTAATAAATAGAGACATCAGGATTAGATGCCATTATAATTTGTTCTGTATTATTTACAGAGAAAAGCTTTATGGATTTACATCTACTACTTACTTAAAGTAGAGTCAAATCTTGACGTAATCTTGAATCACTTTACTATCCAAGGACCCCAACTTAACTTTTCCAATCAGTCCTCAATGGGGATGGATCAAAAGTCTGGATAGGGCAAAGAGTGCTTAAGATGTTCTTACTGTAATATTTAAATCCCCCCTCACACCTCTCTCCTCGCCCCGTCGCCGTAAATTAAATGTATAAACAATCAGTACAGAAGTCTTATGCTCCGATAGTTTAGGGTTTAACTGTTAAAATGACTGTTCCTAAAATGTATATATTAAAATTTGCTTGTCATCAATACAAATTAGATGCAACCATTCATTGGCTAAAGTAATATTTATGAACAAGCATCTAATCTATTTACTGCTTCATTTGTGCCCCTTCTTTCTTAGTAGATTGATCATCATTTTATGAGTAATGCTTTCATCTTGACATGACGTCCGTGTGACAATTATGGGAACATGTTCTTAGTTAATAATAACTTGGTTGAACAGTAGTAAATATATGCCCCCAACCAAGCGAACCAATCAGGTGCTTGCTTTAATTAGACTTACTTGCTAAATAGTGACGCAATATCTAATTGGCTGCTAAGGTTTACAGCATGTAGCTCAATGATTAATAAGATGTAAAGGCTGATAACAGGAGCTCAGCAGGTGTTGGGATTTAAACATATTCTCCCATTTGTCATTTCTCAACTGAGCAGAAATTCTGTTAACCTACAAGGCTTATGCGAGTCATAGCAGTCTTTCTGGAATGCGTATTGTAATTTTATACTTAAATACACCCTTTGTAGCTATCACACCTGAATAGGGCTTCTATTTGTATCTCTTTGCCGAGTTTTTGCTATTTATCGACATGGATAATGTCAAAGGGAAACAGCAATCTTGGGAGCTGACGTTTATCTTGGATCTGTCTACCCCTGACTGTTAATGATGTTGATTGAATAAAGCACACATTTAGCTATAATGTTTCCCAGCAGGCACGCATTGCATAAATTCACCTTGCAACACTTCTGAGCCTAGTGTGAAAACACACACAGATAAACAGAATAATAGTTAAATGGCTTTGTGTAGAATTATGCTACCTCATATGCTTGTACAATGACACCCTTAGTCCTGGAGTTTGTTTTGCTTTTAAAAAAAAAGTAGAAATAATGTTTTATGTCTATCAGCGAAGCTATTTGTCAAATGAAAAAAGAAAACATTTAGGCATAGTGCTTGCTGGTGATTGCGTATTTATGTTGTGGGTAAAGTGAAACTTTGCTGCAGCAATTCTGAACAAGGGTAATGGTCCAGGGGTCAGTCATTGCAAATAATGGGTTTGCTTTTTCTGACCTGGTCACATACATTGATGTAATGTTAAAAATGATAGTAGAACATGTACACTACTTAAAACATAGAATGTGATGGCAGATAAGAGCACATTGGGGTTCCAGTCGGCCCAATAAAAAAGAAATCCATACTAGACCTATACTGTACTAAGGCTATCCTTATATTTATCCCATGCATGTTTAAATTGTTCCACTGTATAAGCCTATGCATGGGGAGGCTATGCAACTTATCAACTCTCATTCTACCCAGATCATTTTTTTTTACCCCTCCTGGGGCCAGATTTACTAAGCTGCGATTTTGGAAAAGCGGAGATGTTGCCTATAGCAACCAATCAAATTCCAGCTTTCAATTTCTTTTTACATAATAGAGAATGTCAGCTAAAATCTGATTGGTTGCTATGGACAACATCTCCACTTTTCCAAACCCGCAGCTTAGTAAATCTGGCCCCTGGTGTATCTGCTCTATCAATAATATGTGTAATATCACCATTAAATATAATAAATAGCTATATAAGTAACTGGTCCAAGTACATTTCCTGGTGAACTCCACTGGTAACCTTTCCATTCCCTGAAGGGATTCCATTTACTACAACCTTCTATTGTCTATCCTGCAACCAAGAGTGTATCCACACAACTATCTTTGAATCCAATCCTAAATTTTACTTGCTGAAGTCTACATAGACTAGACTAGATGTCTATAATCCCCCCCTTGATTTACTACTTTAGTGACCTAGTCAAAAAAGTCAATAAGATTTGTGTGACATGATCTCCCTTGGAATACTGTGAGTTGCTGGATTTATAATAATATATTTTATATTTTGTTACTTTAACAGTGTTTTCATCATTTTCCCTACTAAATGAAACGGAGGGTTAAGAATTTAACAGGAGTATCATTTAATCACTCTGTGTGTCCATGTTAGCTGTTTGATAATGTTGACGCGTTGTTTTATATGGTGGTCATTTCGATTAGGTGCTTATTTGACTTGGACTCAACCGTTGAATTTGGCCGGTTGGTGTCTCTTGCCATTCAGTTTGGCCAGCTTGATCAGAGGCACGTCTGAGCAAGCGGCCTCGTTTTGCTACCTAGTGCGCCTTCGGTTTAGTGTAGATGTTTACCATGCTTATAATGTATGTTTGTAATTTTGCTTTATCTACTTATTCTATTGCCCCATCAATTATAGTCGATTTAATCATTATTATGATCCTTCCGATCCCAAATTTGCATAGAACTTAATCACAAGTTATATTTTCAATGAATACATTTATTTAGACCCATAGAAAGTCTCTTTGGGCCAGATCCTGAGCTACGTACGCTAGCGTATTTACGCTAGCAGCTGTCGTAAAATCGCCATTTTGTATGTACTGTGCATGCGCGCGGCAGACGTTACGCAAAGTTACGCGTACGTAACTTCAGCATAAATACGACAGCAATACAACACCCGGAAATACTCTTTGTGGGCGGAGGGAGGCATTTAAATTATATAGTATGGGCCGGGTTAGGGCGTTACGTAAATCAATCCATTACGTACGTCCGTACTTACACTTGGAAAAGTCATGTAGGGTTTGGTAAACGTAAAACGAGTAAACTATGTACGAGCGAGGGGAGTTCCTAGGGGAGTGCATAGTACTTACGATAGTGTAAATACGTTACGCGATCAAACATAAAAAGAACTTAGGTCTGGATCTGGCTCTTCGTCTATATTGGTTTGGGGAAGGGAGGTGCTCTTGTATGGAATCACACATGGGTAGTTTATGACATTAGGCTCATTGGTTGGTAGTTAGCAACTTCAGGCCTGATTCAGAGGCTGAAAATAAGAACTTAAAGTTACACCTGGGCAAAACCATGTTGATTTCAGGGGGAGTCAAGTTAATTTTATTCTATGCATGCAGGGAGAATACTTTGCTTTTACTTATTGCACACAGATACCTGATCAGCTTCACTTTTAAACTGCTAATTAGACTTGAGCTGGGAAACATCACCTTTTAACTATAATACTGTTGCAACCAAATGAAATTTGACTCCCCTGAAATCAACATGGTTTAGCCCAGGTGTAACTTTAAGATCTTATTTTCAATCTCTGAATCAGGGCCTTCTTCTCTAATTCTACTTTTAGGCAGAGGGACTACATTTGCCAAGAGAGCCCATTTGCAATAATTATATCTGAGATTTGGTACTTAAAAACCATGACAGAATCTTAGTAATGTGGGTGAGAACCTAGCATCCAGAGATTATCAGGCAGTATGGCTTATTATAAAGACTCAGAGAGACTCATACAAAAACAAAGGTGCTAGATCTTAGAGAGGCTGATTTTTGTGTTAAAGGGGAAATGTGTCAGTGATTTTGTGGCAGAGTGGAGGCACCTGAAAAGAGTGCAGGAGCAATGAGAAAAATATTAACTGTGACCTTTCTATGAGAAAGGTTAGCAGAACCCCCAGAAAAAGGAAACCAATATAGTTTACAAAAGAGGTAGCAAGTATAGTGAAAGTAAAAGGGATTATGACAGAGAAGTGTATCTTGCAAAGCAGAAGCAGGATACAAATTCCACTTAAGGCAAAAACATTTTTAGGTATATAAATGCGAAAAACTAAAACTGTTTATGTCTATGAGACATGAACCCTCCGATATCAAAAGAAGAGATGATTGTCTTAATTCCCAAGATTTCAGCATTAGAAAGAATGATCTCTCAAGTTGTCCTTCATAAGAGAGCCTGTCAGCCATGTTTATGTGTCCGGCACTTAGCATTGTATCACAGATATCATAGTCTGCTTTCAGCATTTGCTCTTGCAAAATTTTGGGCAGACATCATGACATAGGGCCACAGGTCATTTGACAGCTTGTCCCTGATGCATCTCCTAGAGCAGTGTTGGCTAACCTGTGACACTCCAGGTGTTGTGAAACTACGAGTCCCAGCATGCCTTAACTGCAAAAGCATAGCAGATACTTGACAAAGGATGATGGGAATTGTAGTTTCACATCATAGTTATGCACCAAATGGAGAGCCACAGGTTGACCATTCCTGATCTAGATTATTACATTAGAGTAGGGGTTCTTCACCCTGTCCTCAAGTCACACTAACGGTCCAAGTTTTTTAAATCTCCTGGCTGGAGGTGTGCTCATAACTGACAGTTACATTTTGAAAGCTCCACAGGTTTTGCAGGGAGACCTACAAAACATGGACCGTTAGTGGTACTTGAGGACAGGGGTTGAGAACCCCTGTCCTAGAACATTCTGAACCGGTTGCAGTCCCCTGTTAGAATGTCTGATTTCCGAAATAGGAACATCCGAAAGTTCCTTTTCGGATGTCACTAATTCGAATACCCCTTTAGTTTTATTTAGTAATTTACATCTTTCAGACTTTTCTTTTTTGAAAATTCTGTGTGGATTCTGAGGTTCCTCGAGGCATGCTGGCTTCTAAAGCAAAGACATGAAAGGTCTCGTCAGCATAGCACGGCCTCTCAGCTGTCATCACCCAGCAAGCTATGAGGAGCTGCAGGGGCAGAGGCGGAGCTATCCTGATAGAATAGCACAGCCTCTCTCCCTGCAACTCCTGTGCGCTCACCAACCCTGGACTCTTGGTACTTCTGTGAGGGAGCACATGAAAGCCAATATTTATTTTTTGTGCAAAATATATCTCTTTCTGTGTAATGTAATGCATGCAATTAATCATTGTCTTACAACGTTATTTGTCAACCTTGTTTCTTAATTTGCTCTTGATTCTAAATTAGACTTTAATGCTGGAAAGTGGGACTCACTGGTTCTTTAAAGATCCCTATCAGATTGTACCATATATCTAGTGATCAGCATGTGACTTTTGCCGTTTAGAAATGGAAATCTCTTATCACTATTAAGATTTTCGAAGGCTGATGGAAATCAATGACAGTCACATGAACATCCTTATCAAGTCACTACACTGCTTCCTCTATCTGAAGATGTGGTTTTTGTGAGCAATATCAAAGCTGGACATCTGTTCCACAACACAGTAATATTAACCAGCTGTATACAGAGGGAATTTATCCCACAAAAGAGTGTTTCCAAGATGAGTCATCGTATTCTGCATGGATTTATAGGGAAAACCAACACCCCTCTGCACATTGTAACTAGCAGGCTAATATGCAGTCATGTGACCGGTTGTCCCTGGCCAAGAAATCACATTCCTGTTACCAGAAAATGTACCCTTTGGGATGTTATCATTTATTTGCAGAGTTTTGTAACGGAATGTGCCGTAGTTAGTAAAGGAAAACCATGCATGAGTGGTTCTCTTCTGTATATGGGATGGTAAACAGCCCCATTGAAATAAATGAGCCATTGGAATAATGGACCATGAACTACAGTGGGAAAATACAGTTACTGGTTGTTCTTAATCTAGTTGATCTACATGTTTCCAAACATTTATTCTCTTCCCAATGTAAAACTCAACTAATCAAACCTCACAACGGGTGTGGGTTCCCACAAAGAAAGGCCCTATTTCGATAGGGCCGTTCTCTCGCAGCCAGTTTGGAACTGGCTGGAATATCGATTGCTTATGCCTTGAAGAGGCATAGCAATCGATCCCCGGAGCACCGAAAGGTGAGTGGCTAAACTAACCCCAACCCTTCCTCTAATTCTAACCCTAACCCTCCCCTTCCATTACCCTAACCCTCCCTTCCATTACCCTAACCCCTCCCTAATACTCCCTTCTCTATAGCATAACCCCAAGACTCCCCTCCCCACAGCCTGACCCTAACCCTCCTTTTCTATGGTCCTAACCCTAACCCTCCCTAAGCGCCTAACCCTAACCCTAATGCTAAAATGCCCCGAAGAGGTTACTCACCTCTCCGTAGCTGTCATTCGGCGGGTCTGCGAAAATGAATGGACGATTATGCCAATTGGCACACTCACCCATTCAATTTCTAAAATGGCCCCCTCTTCGAAATAGAGACAGACGAAAAGTAACTTTCAACTGTCTTTATTTCGCAAAGCGCCTCACAACATGCACCAGCCAGAATTGGCTGTTTGGGGTGAAATCCCCCCCCCCTCCTCCATTTAAGCCAAGTTCATTTAGGAGCTAGAGATTTGTGAAGTCATACCATAATTGGGTAACACGCTTTGTATATTGTTTGCTGAGACATAGGCAGGGACATCACACCGGTGACATTACCAGCGGCAGGGACATCACACCGGTGACATGACCAGCGACAGGTACATCATACCGGTGACATGGCCAGAGTCGTGACAACACATGGAGGACCAGAGACTGACTAGATAACTGGGGGTTTTGGGCTGATGATTTGAACTGAGACTGGGAGCATGGGACTGATGAGAACAGGGACTGGGGACATGGGACTGATTAAATGGCAGGGATTGACTATCCCTAGGGCTAGGTATCTGGGAATGATGAAATGATAGGGACTGGTGACCTGGAACTGCTGCAGCAAGAAGCACCCCCCCCCCCAAGGCATCTCAAACTGTGCTCCAGCCCCCTGCTTACTCCTGTTATTTTGCTGGACTTAGTTAATATATCAATATAGTCCTTGGTCCCAGATGTTATAGGTAAGCGAATAACTGGTGATCCAGTCTTTCAGGATTTGTTTGCAATATGCAGAATCAGATAGTATTTTCCATGGTTTGTCCATGTTCAGATCTTCACCTTTTTGTGTCGTTTCTCCCATGGGAAAAAGATGGAGAGAGATTTTTATATGAAGTTCAGTCTCCAGCATCTGAGTCCTGCCGGTGTCAGCATTTCTGCTATTTATAAATATAAGCACATGTTTCATACAAGTTGTGTCTATTTCAGTGCATTTCTGTTTTGTGGTTCAATCAATGACTTAGTGTTTCAGACTCACACAGTGACGGAGGGAAAATATTGCAACACTCACTTACTGACGATACAACTTGGCAGAAGAAATTACAACACATGGAAACTATATTATGCTTAGAAATTATTTCAAAAGAAAAATCTTTCCCTTTGTATCATGACTAAAGCTAATAAACTGAAAATAATTTTAGTTTCAGTTGTGCATGATAGGGACTTGTGACATGCAGACCAATGACAGAGTTCCGTACCTACTTCTAAGGGTGGTGTCACATGACTCTCCTGAAAGGTCATTGAGACTTAAAATAACGTCCAGACGCAATGGGATTTGGTGTATTCTGAATAGAAAATAAATCAAGCTTGGTTTCCAAGAGTAATATTGGGCTAGCGTGGAGTATTTTTTAGAGCCCCTCCTGAGATGTTTAGGGCAGAACCCCTGAAGAGCTGGCAAATCTCCTGGATCAGGGCTTGATTCAGTAACTTCATTCATATAACTGCCCCAAGTACTGAGTGTTGCAAGGTATGGGCGGGGCTATATGCCCCATCATTAATGACCCTCTAAATGGCAGCTTTTATTTGTCAGGGGGCAGGGCTTCATGCGTGATTTGCATAAATAATTCCCTCAAGCCCTGCCCCTACGCTGCTGTCTCTTGTTTCTCCTGGTAGAAATCAGCAGCTATAGGGGCAAAAGCAGAGATATAAAATAAAGCCTCTGTAGTCCTCCCTGTCTGCTACTAGTCTGGAGCAGCCGGGACGGCGTTCTATTCATGTGCAGCCTGATAATTGCATGTACAATACCTCCCCCCCCCCAGGTGGAGTTCTGTTTGCACCCTGGGAGACAACAAAGGGAACTCATGCTCTCATTGGATGTTGGCATCAATCTGAACCGCGCTTTCTGCTATAAGTGAAACATGTGCTGCTCCAAGAAACAATTCATGACTTTCCAAAATTGTATGAAATACCTGCAGTCTATAGGAGGAAAAAAGAGCTGCAGTACCAAATAAATGATACAGCACTGTTTTACTAATATTCCTATATAGGCCTCTTAATCTCCTGAGATGATGATCTCTTTGGCTGCTAGGATCAAGGGCCTGTGGGCCACAACCCTTGGAACCCAGTGGGATACCCATCTGTCTGTTGTAGATTCCAGTATAGGGACCTGTTACAGGGTTTTTCTGAAACTGATGAAGGACTTACTGAAAAGGTGCATGCGTTTGAAACATGCAAGTGAGTGCGTTGCTATTTAGGCTTTAAAACAAAAAATCAAGATTGCGTACTGTATGACCAGAAATGTGTTAGAAAAATAACTGATGCTTACATTTAACGTTTAAATAATTGCACCCTGTATAGGGCTGTGTTTAAACTGTAAAGAAGTGCAATTTAATGAATAAAAATTTTCTTTGTTTTACACTTACACCAACCCCTGCACTGGGGTAAAATCATAGGTGAAAGCACAGGGACATTGTGCTGTATTCACACCTAAGAAGCTTTGGCTGCGTATATTTACGAAATCACCTGCTATGCATGCGTATTAGGTAATTTATGCAATCAACGTACCAGTTAGGTACATAGGTTGCCTCAGTGCGGTCTTTAAAGATCGTAGTTTAGTGGGAAAGAGGCAGCCTAATGCCGCCCGGGGAGTGTTTAGGTCATCACATACATAAAAAGGAGGTTTATGTCACAATATAGCTATATTGGGTTAAGCTCACCTGCCCAGCACCAAGGCACCTCCTTTAGGTGAGTCCCTATCCATCTGCTATATGTGTACTCAGGACATCTGTATTAAGACACTCCGGCCATTTGAACAGTGTGCAGCGGCCATATTGGGGAGAGGTCAGGCTCCCAAAGTAAAACCAGTAACAGTCACAAGAAAACACGAGGCTGCGCTTCTAATCAAATATGTGAAATGTGTGCAAGTGTATATATATAAATGAAAGAGGTGCAGCCAAGGACCAAAGTGACCACTGTGGAACTACAAGGATCAAAAGACAGGTCCAGCACTCCAAACAAACATTATATAACACTACGTGTCAGCACATACATAGAAAGGAGATTAAGGCACATAAAGTACCTAAAAACGGGGCGGGGGAGGGGCTGCACCAGTGAGTTAGGTGTGGATCTGTCTGCATCTAACTCACTCTTAGGTACACAGAGCACATGGAAGCGGGCATAGGCAGATGGGTACAGTAGCTCTTCATCTGACTTTCCACGCTCCCATTCATTCTACACATGAGCTGAGGGATTTTCTGCCTAAAATATTGACGTATAGCATGGCTCTGAATAAGGTCCTAGATCTGGTCATTTACAACCCCTTCCTCTGCTTATTGCACCCCCCCCCCTCGTATCCAGGAGACCAGTTTTCACTACCCATCTAAAACATGCTAAATCCCTGCTCCGTCCCATATCTACTTCTGCACATATAATATTTCAAGTGATATGAAAGAGATCTGAAAGCAAAGACTTAGTTTGCAGAGCTGCATTAGCATCGCCTGGCTGTGTAATAAGCAACCAGTTTATGGAACACAGGAGTGGGCAGAGCGTGAAGCAGAGATCTGGCACGAAGGCTCCGATAGCTTCCGACCAGCAGCTTCTTCACTGAGCAAACAACATTGTTATCCTATTTAAAGGCGGAAAAAGTGCGGTTTCCAAACTTGCTGTAAAACTTAATGAAATATGGTATCATTGATTTGTTTATGGAGAGAGGAGGCTATAAACCTGCCTACAACTAACAGATTGATTACCATTGCAGTGATGAATGAACAAGAGGGGCCTTTCACTACAAGGAACAAAAGTAGTTAGAATTCTGTAATGTTACTTGCTGTTGGAAGAAAGAATAATCTTGTTTCAAAGAAGCACAACATGACTGACATTTTTTTTTCTTCAGTGCAAAATACTGTGGTGATTTTCTTGTATATATGCTGAAATAACTGACATACAAATATGCGAATGCCCGAGGCCTCCAAAAATGAAAAACACTTTCTCTCTCTCTTGTACAGACTCATAGGCAGCTGCATTGAGGTACTAGAGCATTATATTTATTTTAGGAATGGCTTAGTTATTAGGCAGGGTTTACTAGAAATAAAATTGTGGGTTCATTGTGTCTGTTTTGGTCATTGTTACTCACAGCTGTGTCTACCATGCTAGCTCCACACTGTGTTGGCAGCCATTTTGTGAGGTGGCAACAGAATTAGAGTTCGTTATACATTTGAGGTATTTAGTGTGCAGTGAGTTAACAAATTACCACATACATTTTGGCTCATCACTGTGAGTGTCTGGTATATCATAGTTGCCGACTCTCCTGGAATGTCCGGGAGACTCCCTAAATTCGCGCAGTATTCCCAGTATCCCGGGAGAGCCGGCAAATCTCCCACAAGGGACTTGAGGCTCGTGGTTTCTATGAAACCACGGCCTCAAGTCCTGCCCCCCTGCCTGGCAACACTGAAAGGGGTAATTGACAGTCAAGGGGTGGGGCTCAATGACGTGATTTGCATAAATAGCACCTTTAAGGCCCGCCCCTGCATGCATGTATGGCTTCCCTTCGGGATCTCCCGGAGGGAAGCTTTTAAAAGTTGGAAACCCTGTGGTATATCTTCTAATAGTATATTGCTGAATTGTGACTGAGGGGAAGGAGTATAAAAAGGAGAAGATTTCCATTGTGACCTCTTGAAATTTAAGTTGTAAAAGGTAGGCCCAAGCTGTTGGAACACATGGTTGCCCAGAGAGTATGGCCCAACAAGTATAAATCTGTTATAGTCTATTACTCTGTGTCACAGGAGTGAGAAATGAGAGTTCTGAATTCCGTCCTAAAACGGCTTCATAATTAAACCACCAACAGAGCATAGATTTGTCACTTTACCAGAGCATCCTCTTGCAGACCCTCCAACATGACCCATTCCATTAGGTACAATATACTTCTCACTGGAGCTTCCAACTGTCCCCAAAACCTGGTGAAAACTGATATTTAAAAAAACTATTTGTCTTTTTAAGAAAGGTGGTTACCATAGTAACTGACAATTGGAAACTGAGAAACAGAGTATTTGGTACCTAATGGAATGGGTCCTGTTGGAGGTTGTGCTCTTCTTCACCTGAAAATAACTAGACCAAACAGTCATGTCTAAGACAAAGAAATGTGACTTCAAGTGGACTCGTTAAACTGGATTTACAAGTGGGCTTGTGACAAGTGTAAGACTAAAAGTGCACAGAGCAGTTTACATAATGTTTTACAGCTGTTACCTCTTGCCCAAATATTTTGGTTTCCAAATATATCTTGAAGCACAATTAAATAAATATATTTTAGACGGAGCCCACAAAATGTTGTTGCTCTTGTTTTAGATGGGACCAATCAATGCACTGGTGGGTGTTAGTGATTTTTCAATTAGACTGACTTCACTAAACTGGAAGGATGAGTAACATTGGGACAAGTTGTTCCAGCCAGGACAACCTGCATATTCTATCATGTCAGCTCCTCTCTGTAGCCAGAGCCTTGTCTTTGACAAGCAGCTTGTTCCAGGGCCTTAGAGACTCTAGACTCTAGTTGACCTAATAGATTTAGTCTAGGATTTAGGATATCCTTTTTTTTATCCTAAGAATGTTGAAATTATTCTACTTTGTAAGTCTATACTATTTCAGATGACATGCTATTGTACATATCCACTACCCTTTTATTGAATTCATTTTTCTTCTAAACTTACCACCCTGCAAAATATACATATGCCATAGTATTCAAATACATCTCTTTCGTTAAAATATGCCCCCTCTCCCTCCTTTACCGGGTTAAACCACTAAATATATTTAAAAAGCTGCCCTTATATTCCTTTCTTTCCCTCACTTCTCTTTTCCAAGCTATACATGTTTAGTTCTTCTAGTCTTTCTTGGTATGTTTTGTGACACAGTCCAAGGACTATTTTAGTTTCTTTGCACAGTCTCTACTGTATTTATGTCCTTTTGGAGATATGGCTTCCAGAACTTAACACAGTGTTCTAGGTGAGGCCATACCAATGATCTAGAACATGACGTTACTTATTCTCTCTTTCGGCTACTAGCCTTTCTCTAGCTTTGGTACATGCCATTAAGTCACGTAAAACAGTGACTTCCTTCTAGATTCTGTTCTCCTTTGTAGTTTTTAATGTAGTGCTGTTAATTGAGTTTTTGGCTTTTTGAGTCCCAAGTGCATGATTTTCCATTTTTTTTTGACAATAAACTAGATTTTATAAGGCTTAATGGGGGGGGGGCTCACTTATGCAGAAGGAGCATTGGACCCAATAATAGCTTCTCCCCCCAGAAATACTGGGCCTGACCCAGATTGTCCATGTTATGGGGTTGATGGATCTTCTTTAGGTTTTCTATTTGTCCTGATGCCACTGCTGTGCATATTTTTCTCCCATATACTGCTAAGGGAACTTTGTTTAAGGCAAGACTCCTGTTAGATTGTTACTGTGGGTTTAAGCAGCTGGTTCAGATACCACCCAAATCCCTGCTCTCTAGTATATATTATGTATTAGGGCTACATTTACTCATAATCTGTGATGGGAAATTGTGTGGGGGTTTGAAAAGTGATGAAAAGTAAAATGTTGCTTTGAGGAAAATAAATTGTATGTTGTCTTGGAACATTTTTGCCTACATGCAGTCAGTAGAAATGCTATGAAACTATGATTATAATTTGATGGTTATATAATTACGTCATGGTTTCCATGTGTACTGAACTTGGCTCAGCTTGCGCATGATGCATTGAAAGGAATATTTGGCATTAAACTTAAATTTCACTAGTTTTGCATATAAACTATAGACTATGGAGCTGATTCACAGTTAAGAAAATGTGGCTTTTTAGTTGCGTATATTTAAGAAGGGATATACGGCGCAGGCGTAGTAACTTATTGTATGCACTTTGCGTAGTACTTAAGAACGGAACGTCTCTGAATCACCATTAGGAACCTATTTCCTGAAGGTTCGTAATGACTTAAGAAGGAAAGGGTGTGCTGGGAAAACTTAAGAAGGAAGATAAGAAGATTGGGTGGAGGGAGCCATTTAAATGATGACATCTGGGTGTGGTTAGGCAAAAGTGTTCTTAATTAGCCGCCCTGCACACACAACTATGAACCTAAAGAAAAGGTAGCCCTATGGCATTCGTAAGTCGGTTTATAAGCTGAAAACCGGGGGCGTGTCAGGGGAGTCGCCTTGCTACTTTTGGTGTATAATTAAGAACCTAAATCATTCTTAAGTGTTAATACTGTCCTATGTTCTTGTTCTTGCAAGATTCCCCTTGTTCTCTCCAGCTCTCCCACTTGTTCCTCTATTTTCTTGCACCTCTTATCTCTTCAGTTTCTTCTAAGTAGGCCACATAAACTCTTGTATGCCACAGGAGTCCACACTTATGTGGCAAGTGCACTCCCTTGACACTCCTCTCTGACGGACGCAACTAATCTGAATTCTGCGCATCATAGCCCTACCTTAACTTCTCCTTGCGTATCGTTGTGCGGACGTTGCGAACGCACATGCGGAAGTGCCTATCCCAGCCCTTACTGCATCATTTAAATGCCTGCCCTCACCCATATTATTTGTTCTCCTATGTACAAATTATTGTGGAAATCATCTGTACGTATTAAGATCAAATCGCACGCATGTGCAGTTCGCTAAATAGCGCCAATTTAAGCACACAGTATGCATATGTTTGCGAAAGTTATTAAGTCTGAATACGGTCCTTTGTGTGCGGAATTCGCCTTCCTTATTAAGTGTTGATCCGGTCCTGAGTTCTTAGTAGAGTGTAAATTGGGCAGCACATAGTACATGCACACGCACTTATTTCTAAGTAATAGACATTGGGGAACATTCAGACTCCTTGAGGGAGGGGTCATGGATAAACAAGTGAAAGGGTAGAGAGGAGAGGAGAGCAAGGTCTCTTCATTGGGCAGATGTCTAAACCCGCCCACAGTGTACAATCCATCCGGTTCCTGGATCTGATGACATTGCTCACCCGTTACGGAGACCTCTCCTTCTATCACAGCTGGGCATGGAGACCCTCTCGCTATAGATGATTCTTCCTTCGTTTCAGACAACTGAATTGACATTCTTTTTTTTTCTCCCATTCACGTTGTGGGTATTACTGTTCTTTCTACAGTCACACCCCACCAGCGCAAATCTTTTTACTTTCTACCTTGTTAGAGATGGACACTCTGGCCCCGATCCAGATCTGAGCGTAAATTGTAGCGCACCTTGCGTGCCGCACTTGCATGTTTTAATGTACGGATTGATACGTTCAGTCCACATGCGCAGGTAAATGGGACCTCTGGATGGGAGGTAAATAACGACCCGTGGCGAAAGGGCTCACAGCAGGCAGCTCTCTGCCGCTACGTCTGGTACCCCTGGACTCCAGGGAACGTGACTGTGAGTCCGCTTAGCTCTGAGCATGTGCAGTAGTAAGTCACGCAGAGAAACGTCAAGCTAGCTGGCGTACACTCGGATCTCAATGGCGGCCTCTGAGCTTTTAGAGCTGAAGTAGGTGGATCCTAGCACATATTATGCACCAGACTCTTTTATATACATAGGGCCTGATCCAGAGCTACGATGTTACACTGAGCGCTGTAGCGCTCAGCGTAACATCGGTGCTCT
>WWET01001824.1:218031-239373 GCA_011038615.1 Limnodynastes dumerilii | reverse complement strand
AATTGAATTGAATTGCAAAAAAAAATATCGTCCGTAATTTTACAAAAAAATAGCGTTAAAAATACGCCGCCGAACGCTTTTTAGCTAATTGAATCGGGCCCTCAGTGTCTTCATATCGGGACTCTGAAATCTTCAAAATGGATGACAGTGCGCATTCGCCCAGTAGATGTTACACAGTGGATCGTTTATTGTATGGAGCTGAGTTCTGTTTGATAGGAGATCTGTCCACTAGGGCAGGCCTTCCCCTCCGTAATGAGGACCAACTATCATATTGTATAGATATCTACATATTATTTTGATTATCAGGTTATGCATTGACTGTTGGTTCTGCATGGTGAGAGTTGCTGTCACGAAATGGTTCTTTTAGAAGTAGAGACAGTCACAAGACAATTTTCATCTGTCTCTCTTTCAAAAAGACTGCCATTTCTTTTTCAGAATGGGTAAGTATGTTGATTGGCATACTTACCCATTCATTTTTCAGAAACGCTGCCGCACACCTAACAGAGAGGCGAGTAACACTCTCCG
The DNA here is from genome assembly GCA_011038615.1 of Limnodynastes dumerilii. Classification (NCBI taxonomy): domain Eukaryota; kingdom Metazoa; phylum Chordata; class Amphibia; order Anura; family Limnodynastidae; genus Limnodynastes; species Limnodynastes dumerilii. The sequence continues at coordinate 238,848 of WWET01001824.1, read as the reverse complement.
GGGAGGGTTAGGGTAATGGAAGGACAGTCTTTGGGTGAGGCTGCAGGGAGGGGAGTCTTAGGGTCAGGCTGCAGGGAGTGCAGTCTTAGGGTCAGGCTGCAGGGAGGGGAGTCTTAGGGTCAGGCTGCAGGGAGGGGAGTCTTAGGGTCAGGCTGCAGAGGAGGGAAGTCTTAGGGTCAGGATGAGGGGAGGGGAGTCTTAGGTTCAGGCTGCAGAGGAGGTAAGTCTTAGGGCCAGGCTGCAGGGAGGGGAGTCTTAGATTCAGGCTGCAGAGGAGGGAAGTCATAGGGTAAGGCTGCGGGGAGGGAAGTCTTAGGGTCAGGCTGCGGGGAATGGAGGATTAGGATAATGGAAGGGGAGGTTAAGGATTAGGGTAAGGGTTGGGGTTAAATTTATACTTACCATCTTACCATCTTCTCTCTTTTGCGGGGATCTATCTGCGAGGCAAAAGCAATCGATTTCCCAGCTAGTTTGAAACTGCCTGGGAGAGAACGGATCTTTCGAAAAAGGGCCGTTCGCAGTGGCGACCCACTCCCAGTCCTGCAAGACCTGTGGGAGGCATTGACTTCTCAGGGCGCTTGTTTTAAGTATGTGTTCTGCATATGAAAACAGGTCATTATGTTTTAAACTACGCAATCATCCGTAATGATAGTTTTTCTGAGAATAAACACTACTTTATAGGGAAATCAGTAGCAGCTGGATGTCAGCAGGTTAGACTTAGAAGAAGACATGTTTTAGCTAGAAATCAAAGTGTGCTTTTCATGTGTAATGCAGACTGGGTAATTCACAATAAGAAGTGTCTGAAAACATGACATTACAGGAGGTTGGTAATGAGATGTTTAGCAAATCACTGTTGAAATCCATGTTCCTTCAATGTTACTATGGCAGGTTTACTATGGAAACAGCCGCAGGAAAATGTAAAAAAATGTAAGAAAAACATTTGTATAAATAATATTAAAAGTCAATATAGAATATTAATGATTTATGTACTTCTGTGTCTTCTTAGCAATGAAATCTGGAGGTACCCAACTAAAGCTTATAATGACTTTCCAAAATTATGGACAAGCTCTGTTCAAGCCTATGAAGTAAGTAACACAGTTTTGTCTTTTTTTTTTACTAAATATTGTCAATTAATACTGGATTCACAAATCTTAATACATGTCTGTGATTAAAATAAGCAGGGACATAAGAGGAATATTTTGCTGTAACCTCCTCTACCCCTGACCTCCCAGAGTAGAAAGATGTCTCATTGGCTGATTCAGAGCAAAAGGTACATTGGATGCTAGAGAGATGTCACCTGGCGCCTGGAAAGGACAGAGTGGGAGCATGCCATCCCTCGGCTATGTACAGTGTGGGCATGACGATGCAGATCACATCCTATTAGTATTAGAAATGCAAAAGCAGCTGCTTTAGGCATATTTCACTAACGATGATGATAATTAGGACAGAGGTGGATTCCGATTTAGGTCAGATGGCCAGACTTATGAAAAGTGGGCATTTTTCAGTTGCTAGACATAGAAAATGGCCGCTGACAGCCTCTTTTACGCAGACAGGCCTGCTCAACCCTGCTCTCAGTACTGCATGGCTCTGCCCAGCGCCGCCCATCCAGACTTGGGCCCGCCTCCCTGCTATGAGGCCTAACCCTGTCACGGTCCGCCCCTGCTCTCAGTTCTATATCTGTTTACAAAATATAAATTAACCCCCCCCCCCTGAACTTTATCTTGGTTGAGCAGAGTTTCACATTTTCATCTGTTTCTGCTGTTCCTCTGATCAAGGAAATTGGCGCACGCATCATGTCCACCGGAGACTTCAACAACTGACAGTGTCGTTGAATACACCAATAGCAGCACCACTTTGGGGTTAATTTACCAAACTGCGGAAAAGGAATGTGGAGATTTTGCCAATGGCAACCAATCAGATTCTAGCTCCCACCTTCCTATTACATACTAGAGGATGTCAGATTAAATCTGATTGGTTGCTATAGGCAACATCTCCACTTTAGTAAATCTAGCCCCATGTCTCTATACTCTGTAAGCTTTCATTGTTGCTAAGCTGAGAGCCATATTTTAGCTTTATTTACTGTCACAGTGATAATGGGATATGTTACTATAATGTTACATGATGATCACCATTCAGGTAATTTTGGCAAATGGCAGTGGTCATGTGCCAGTCTGATGGGCATTAGTCTATAATCGCACGGCTTCTCATTTTTCATTCATAGTAAAATATTGCCTGTAATTGCTGTGAAATTTTACACCCTTTGGCAGATAAGGGTTATAGTAACTTCATTATTCATGTACTTTGCCCTTGGTCAATGCTAGAAAGTCTATACTTAGATAGATATAATAAACTCTGACTTCCTAGACTACAAGTTCATAGGAAGTTCATAAAACATTTTGTCTGTTATTCATACCAGATCTTTCACCCTGAGCCCTCCTTCTCTCATTACACAAGTCTTCTTGGCTTGATAGTTGTATTGGTGTTTATGAATGTAGCAATTCACATTTGACTTCCTGTATAAGCTGTCGGCTGTAGTGTATCATGATATTGTGTTGCAACCATTGGACATTGAACTTACAGGGAAGTTTCTTGAAGCCCTTTCACATCACATGCAAAAACTCGGGTTTTTGCCGTTGGACCCAGGTCGAGGCTCCAATGACCCGGGTAGAGGTGTGATGTGAAAGGTCCTGGGGGCCTTTACCTGGGTATAATGACCTGGGTATTGGACCCGGGAAAAGAAGGGTTATTCCCGGGTCTGACCAAGTGAAAGGTGCAACACGGGGTTCTCAAGCCAGGTCGCACACAAAGAAGCCAGATTGTAGGATTTATTTACTATTGCTATGGCAACCGTAAACAAATCTCCCAGCCGGCCGCCCATCACACTGTCAGGGCAGATCAGGATCTCGGAATTTCCCGGGTCTACCCTGTAGAGTGAAAGGGATCATTCCTGCCATCACGGCAATATCCCAGGTTGTAAGACCCTGGATATTGCCAGGGCGCAGATGTGAAAGGGGTATTAGCAGCCTGTTTTAGGTACAGAGAACCAGCAGACCCTCCAACATGACCCATTCCATTAGGTACAATTGAATCCACTCCTGAGATTCCAACTGTCACTCACCTGGTTTAAATGAATGATCTGATATTCAAAAAGCTATTTGACTTTTTAACAAAGTTGGTGACCATAATAACTGACAGTTCAAGACTGATAAGCAGAGTATTTTGTACCTAATGTAATGGCTATGTTGGAGGGTATGAACTAGGATACTGTCAGCAGCATTACTACCATTGGAGCTGTCATAGGCTGGTAGCTTAAGACAGTGTTTGGCACTCAATGAGTATTAAGCATTGTTTAAAAATACATTGCCAGCAGCTACCTCTTTGCTATGTGGCCCAAGACAGTTTACTTCTGGGCCTATTGACACTAATGGGTGGTAGTCAATAAAATGATGCCTGTATATGACGATGGCTGCTGTCTGTATTGGGTGGCAGCACATTGTATAGAAGCAACTACTGTATTGTGAATAAATGCAGTAGATGTTTAGATTGATTATAACTACACGTGGCTCAAGGCAAAATATAAAAAAAATAAAAAATTGATCATTGAGTAAATTTACTACATAAATTTGGGTTAAAATGACCTGAATTAACCCTAATCTTAGTAAATTCAGTCAATACTCCATTTATTATTTATTGTGACATGACTGGGTTTACCGGTAGTTTGTCATCATTGTCATGTATATATACTAGCAGATCGAACATGACTTTCCTGTTCAACAAGTGTGATTCTGGCTTTCTTCGTCCTTGAAAATAGTGTTTCTTTTGCCCTCTTCTGTTCTGTGCATGCACCACCATGTGCTGCGCAAAGCAAAAGTGCCTGGGAACCAAATTGGTACTGGAAAAGTAGATTAACAGTGACAGCTACGTATAATGCCTGTCTGTGGGGATGGCCTAATACGCTACCCTAATGGCAAAATAGGGGGCAGCACTGTCAGATGACCTACAGACTCAGCGACTGAGGAGCTGATTCACACTTAAGAACGCGATAGGATCCTAAATATACGCAACTGATACTAAAACTTTTTTGCGTATGTTATTACAAACCTAGAGATTTTAAGTTCATCGGGCCTGATCTAGACCTACACTCCTGTGTGTAGCGTATTAACGCTGAACGTACCACCGATGCACAGCAATAGGCACTTCTTGTGCTTGTGCCTAGTTTAGCTTCCATACGCTCGGCAAACCCTACCCTAACTTTTGTGTTCATACCCGCGGCCATCCGTACGTTCATTGCGTATTAAAGACGCTTAGCGCGCCCATACTGTACGATTTAAATGCTTCACCCTGCCCTTGATGCGTGTGTACGGATTTCGGATGGCAGGCACACCCCCATGAGCGGTAATACGAAGCGTTTACGAACAAGGCACATGCGCTAAGATATTCAGGCCGTAAAATGTGCTTAGCATCCACCCTGCGCATGCGCAGTAAGTACAAATGTCAGTTTTTACCCGCACTCGAGCGTAGGTCTGGATCAGGCCCATAGTGTATAAGCACGGAATTTGCGAACTAGCAGCACTTTCCGCTATCGGTAGTGAATTTGGACACTTACGTGTCTAGATGGCTACCTTAACTTTTACTACTAGATCTGTGTCCATACATATGAAGATCTAGTCATTACAGGGCTTCCCGCCGCGTCTCCTCATTTAAATGACTATTCCCACCTGTATGACGGAAATACGGAAATCATAAATGAAGGGTCAGCCCCTTCCTTGTACCCGCAGACGAACATAACTTAGTTACGTACATCTGTAGGCACGGTACCGGAACATTTGGCGCGCATATGCAGATGTTCTGAGGCATGGCTTGCGTAAGTCCCCTGTCCCCTGCCGACCCAATGGGCCTGATCCAGACCTACGCATGAGAGAGGAGCGTATTACCGCTGCAGCGTAAAAACTTTCCCTCCCACGACACTCCCCTTACCTTCCTATCATTACGCCGGCTGAACCCTACCCTAACCTTTCCATGTGTTCCTACGTATTTTCGTAGCGGCCTAAGCACGCCCATACTGTACAATTTAAATGGCTCCCCCTGCCTACATTCCTTAACTCCAGCGTCCGTACTAACTTCATACTATAAACACGCTCCGTCGTTGGAAAAAACGCAAACAATACGGACGCCAGAATCGCTACGAAAAGGTCTTTGGTACGACCGGAAGTTGTCACTATGCACATGCGCAGTGCGATTTTTCTGCCGTTTTTTCACTTACAATCAGCGTACGTTCGCATGCGAGCATAGGTCTGGATCAGGCCCTATGACACTGCAAATAAAACAGCCCTGTGCCCTAATGTTGCCTGAATACATGTATATATATATAATTTCTTAACAATGGCTGTTGTTCCCAAGCTCTTGTTCATTGTGTCAGTGAAGAACAGCTTCAGCTGGGAAGTCAAAGACACACTCACTGCCCACAGTCAGGAGCCTATATAGAGCGAGGGCAGAGAGGGAGCACACCTTCAATGAGCTAGCCTAAAGCAGACTAAACCTATAGTCGGGCCCTGATGACCCCAGAGTCACCTGTTCTAGTTTGCTGAGCCGGGATGCTGAGGAAATACTTATCACAAAGCAGGGTCAATGTTCTGAGGACAATTATAGACTTTCTGGAAAGTATTTCAAACTGTTGTGGACAGAACAGAAGATATTACACAGGCATATTTGTACGGACAGCCCAGTACTGAACAGATTAACTGCGCTCACTGGGCCTCAATCCAAATGTTAGCCGTTTAATGTGATCCCCCCCCCCCTTCCCTCTGTTTGATCATCACATTCCATTATCTTGTTTTTCGGAGCTGCATTCTGCATAGCTTTTCCAAGACAGCTATCCACAAACGTCTCTATTAGTAAATACCACAGGTTCCTAAATGAATCCCAGACTAGACTTTAGCAAATAACAAGCTCCTAAAAAGCAGCTATAAGCACAGTTAAATAGTAATGTTATAGTATTCCAACCGAAATTAGCTCTCTATAATATTGTACTTAATGAAATGCACACACTACTGAGTCTTTATTTAGAAATATGGATTTTGCTGTTGAAAACACTGAACTGTAGCCTGCTCTAAGTGCTAGAATAACACAGGAAAGGGATTAGCAAATAGAACCTGGAGTTTTCGTGTTTATTGTTGTTTTTGGCTGCGTTATTATACAAACAATCTGTTCTAACCCACCATGAAAATAGGCTGTTAATTTATAGTTACCGGCCTAAACACCTCTCTGCACAAACAATGTCTTCTGCGGTGGACGTTTTAGTTCTTTAGATAAATATCTGGATTGCTGCAGTGTTATCATCACTAAATGATGTGCTCATCTTCCAGGAAAGTTTAGTAACAGTCCGTAGATGTTGCTGGCTGTACACTGGTTCCTCTATAGGCCCTCAGGAGTTCAGAACTGTCATCTCTCATCAGCTGTACAGTACAGTGAGTCACACCTTCCAGTTAACTCCTAGATCAGTAACAACAAAAAAAACCGGGGACAGTGTTATAAGTGATCGTGTGAACACATTTTAAACTGGGAAATTCACACTCTTGAGTAATTTAGTTGGCAAGAAAAAAGAAGAAGAGAGATACAGAAAAGTGCTCTAATTTCTGGCCGTATTCACAGATCCGTTTTCACTCGGAGTTGCATGCGTATTTCTAGGTACGTTTTAACTGCGCATGCCTAGTAACTTTATTTATGTAAGTAATGTAGAATATACACATGTGAATCGCACTAGGGGACTTACGTGCGGAAGGGCGGGGTTGAAATACGTACCTGATAAGTTACGCGAAAGTCTTAAATAAGTTTTTGACGGCGCGGTTACATAGAATCGCATGTACGGCATACATATACACACGTGTGTACACACGTAAAGCTAGAGGTGGTCTGTGGAGGCGTAGGTATACGATTGCACGGCCGTAAGAGGGGAGGGTTCTGGGTGTTGGTGGGTGTTGGCTTGCTACGTGCGTGCGTATAATTGCGTACTTTTGAACAAACGCATCTCTAAATACGGCCTTTCATCATTATTGGTAGACCTCTGAATTGTGCTCAGCTAGGGGCTTATCCAGACTTTGGGCCTGATCCTGACTTATTAACGACAGAAAATTTCCGCATGCGGAATGCGTAAATCAGGCTGTGGGAACGCACTGGGCATGATGTTACTCATCGTAACTGTGATCATACGTAGCTTGTATGTAACTCTGTACGATAAGGTGTGACGCAAACAGAAAATACACGTTGCTGGCGGAGAGAGGCATTTAAATTGTACAGTATGGGCTGAGTCAGGAAAAGTTAAGGTTGAGTTCTGAACACAGATAAGTTACGTACGTACCAGGGGGAAGTGCAATATCCTTAGTAGTGCATAACTTAGGTACTCTTGCATACATGAAACAATCTTAAGTCTGGATCTGGCCCTTTGAGAGTACAGCTAGTTACACACTTGTCCAATCCTCTTCAGATCCAACTTCAGACCAGACTGTTTACACAATCCAACAGCAGGCCTTGGTCACAGATACAGTGCCCAATCCATGATGCATGCTTGTCTGCTTTTACAGTAGACTTCCATCTGGTGAAAAGATTCTGTCACCGTACACACTATACCAATCCTCCCCAGACCGCCTGTAACTCACACACAAAGGCGGAGCTGCATAACGGGTGATTGGCGGTTGGATCACCTGATTTTTAAGCAGGTTTAAAAATCATTCAACCCAAACAAGTGACCAGGATTGAATGTTAGGAGAGGTCATGTGATCATACACAATAAGGTTGGGCAAACAGGACAGTCAGAGGACGGATTGGACGCAACTAAGAAAAGTGTATATCCGGTTTATGGTGTAAACCTCAGCAAAATCACAGTGCTGTGTGTGTGTGTGTGTGTGTGTGTGTGTGTATATATGTGTGGGGCGGGGCACATTTAAAGTGTGCGAGAGAGTTGATGTTTCCTAATTTATCTCTAATTTGGACATTAAACATGAAGCTATGTGGTATTTAATTTCTATGGACCTGATTCACAGATAAGAAACTGCTGCTATTTCTGTGCGTATTTTTAAGAACGGTTAAACTGCACATGAGAGCGATTCACACAGCTGTTCATAATGAGATAAGAGATAAGAAGGGGCGTGCTAGGAAAAGATAAGAAGGAAGTTAAGAAAAGTTCTTAAGCAACTTAAGAAGATACAGACGCATGGCAAGATAAGGTTGCTTTGGCATTCCTAAGTCAGTTAAGAACAGCAAAAACGAGGACGTGTCAAGGGAGTTGCCATACGTATAATTGCGAACCCATGCATTCTTATCTCCCTTCTTATATGTGAATCAGGCTCTATATGCAAAAACAAAGTATCTTCCCTGCATGCAAAAAAAAGAAATTTACACCCCTCACATGGGAATACGGATATGCCTTTACTCTTTACATCAGACCACTCATAAGCATTTTATCCCAGAGATATTTATTCATTCATTTACATATCCCAGGTTTTCTGGGATCCACAGGCTTCAGGGGCTCTCAGTATTGATATATTCACCTACTTGTTGATATATTTACTTACCTGCTTAGAGTCTGACACTCCCCCCACCGTTGTGAAATACCCAGCGCCGCATATCTACCAATATATATCTCTGTGTTATTTTACTTTTCTCTGAGGTGCTATTGAGACACCTCTTATTGTTAGATTGCGGCTTTTGCAGGGTATTAGTGCGCTTGAAACCCCAACGTCTTTTCCCTTGTTCACTATTGTATCTCTCTGTTTGAAGCATTTTATCTGATTGTGGACGCTTTTCCAAACTGTGCGTGTGTGCACACAACAATGAGTCCTGTGTTTCTGCACATTTGCTTTCTGGGAATTTACATTGCAAATATCTTCACCAGGTCATCAGGTCAGCTTCATACTGGTCCAAGGATGTCCATCATTATGGAACAAGAGGCGGGCAATCCAATGCGAATTGTGTCATCTTGGCTCAGCCCCTTCTTTGTAGTGTGGTGGGTCATACCATTCAACTGTGGGGTTAGGATTTAATGACAGATCCAGACCCCCGCACGCATTACATGCATGCAAGGGTCCATAAGTACGAACGCGTAGCGGGGAGTGCACTCTACCCGCTATCAGTAGTAAATCTGTACACTTACGTGTCCACATTCCTGCCTTAAGTATTACGACTAGATCTGCAGACGTAGTCTTAATGGGGCTTCCCCCGCCCCGTAGCCTACCTTTAAATGACTATCCCCGCCTATATGGCGGGGATAGAGCCATCGTAAGGGAAGGGTCTGTCCCTTACCCGTAAGTATGCCTGCACAGATGTTCCCTGATCGTGAATTTACGCAAGTGGTTTGCATAAATTCACTGTCATCCGTAGTTTTGGATCTACCCCAAAGCTATAATCATCGTGGCCCCTAAAGCCTGTCAGTTGTAGATTTATAATGTTATCATGGATGGACAAATGTCCATCTAAGAATTATGCCCCAAATATTTAACAAAGATGTGATTTGTCTACCCAAAATGTGTTTATTTTGCACTCAAAATGAATATATTTATATAACACTATGAGCTTGTAGAGTGGTTAAAAAAAGAACCGGAATAAAAGACAAAAATAAAATATGTGCAACAATAAATAAGCATCTCTATAGCTGGTGGTGTTCAGCTCTTCCATTTTCTATTGTCAGATCCCCTTATTCTATGCCCCTAGCTGTAATGCACGGTGTCAGCAGAGCTCAAGAACTGGGCTGTGCGTCAGTCTCGGCTGTTATAAATGAATGTGACGTGGAGAGCTCTCAATTTTACTTTGTCTCACAGTAGCTGAGATGAATGCCCGGCACAGAGCAACATGTACATGCGGCAACACAGGGGGGCTGGTTCAGGAAACATCCACTGGTTATTACACTGCCTGGTGCCAGCAAGACATTAACTCCAACAGGAACCAGCCATCCAGGAAGAGATATCTAGTAATTTAATGCATAATGGCCTTTATGAAGCGGCGACAGTTGCATTTTATTGCTGTAGCTATAACCCCTGTTTCAGTGTGTGTGTGTGTGTGTGTGTGTGTGTGTGAATTTATTTATAAAACTATTTTTATTTTACTTTATTAAAACCATTTTACTTTATTATTAGAAAATGGCAATCACTACAAACCACACTTTCAGTATTAGTCACAAGGGGAACATTTAGGCACAGTTCGAGTTCGTAAATGAATTCCGTTGGCTCATGACTAGGAAATAAAATTTTATGATGGTGTATTAAAAATATAGAAAATGACGAACAAATTAATTGTCTTTTAAAATGTATTTTTTTATTACACAGTCTTGTGAAATTTCAACATTATTAAAACTACTCATTAAGTTGATGCATATGAAAAAAGAATACCATAGTATAACATTTTTAGGTAACAGACTTGTTGCATTACTAAGCCCTGTCCACCAGAGGCAGAATTAGTAAGTTGTGGGCCCAGGTGCAAAACATATGCTTTGGTCCTGATGATATCCCAGGTAACCCAGTGGGGAGCTTCAACAGTGCGGTGATGACGGCTGTGGGCTCTTGTATTAGCATGGGCCCCGGTGCCGTTGCACCAATGTTGGTTCCGTCTCTGCTGCCCACTGTCCAATGCTGTAATGAGAAGTGCCACAATACACTAATTTACAAGAAACTGTGTCAACGAATCTGCTACAAGTCACATGTGGTGGGTGGAATCACAATAGGGTTACCAACTATTAAAAGCTTCCCTTCAGGAGATCCTGGCGGGAAGCCATAGATGCAGGCAGGGGGCGGGGCTTGATTTATGCTAATCGTGTTATTAAGCTCCGACTATCAATTACTTTTTTCAGGGTTTCATAGGGATAGGAGTGGAGCTAGATGCAGCAATTTGCATCATCGGGTCCCTCCCTGTCCATAGCAACACTAGTAAACTGCTGCCCACTGTCCAATGCTGGGAGAGTCGGCAACTTTGCACCAGAATGCCAAAATGTATATGGAATCACATGATTAGGCCAAATTGCAGGGCACGTGTAGGAGGCTAGCCTATTCTTCCAGGAGCCCGGAATGTTACCTGATGAGCATGGTTAAAAGACTTAACTTTCTAGATGTATTATTTACCTGTATTTGCAAATGATCAGCATAATTAATTCAAACATATGGAGAACAAGACAGGGGTGATTCATCTCCTGTCATAAATATAATTGTCACGGGAACATATGGAAACTAAAAAGCAAATAAATATTACACGGGTGGGGTGTTTATAAGGTCATTATTTATAGCATGGTTTAAAACTGAGGTTTTGAGATGTTTATTTGAACACTTGGATCGTCTGTCTACAGCTTTGTCAGTGGCATTAGTGCTGTCATCTGTGTTCTTCCCCCCATGGGCTGTCAGCTCCCTAGGGTTCAACCCAAGATAAATGTGAAAGTTTGATGGTGCCCTTCCCGCCAGCAGCGAGCCTGCCCTCTGTGACTGGGCCACGATCTTGCTTTGATGTGTGTTCTGCAGGGAAGCCTGTGGTAGAAAGCCGGCAGCAGCAGTTTGCAGATAAACAAAAAATCAGTTTGTGGATTACAGAGGAAATGTTGTACAGACTGAAACATAACAACGTGTTCTAATTCCACAATAATCAGCTCAAGATTTCCATGTATTTCACAATATGGCGGACCAGATCCACAAGTCCGTCCGTTAGTCCTTTTATAAGGGCATGCGCCCTACAGATGTTACATGCGTTTTTTCCGTTGTAAGGGGCTGTGCTTCCCATCTGCCCGCCAAGGTGGGCAACATATAAAATGTACAGTGTGGGTGTTAACACCCACTTAAACGTGGATCAGCAGCTGCACGGACCGCTGATCCGCAAGTGTGACATAAGGATGCCTTATGGCAGCGTAAGTCACACTAGTTACGAACGAGAGAGGGGGGGTGACAGGGGGCGCTCACTCCCCTCTCTCGTTCGGATGGAGAGACTTCCGCATGTACGGAAAGCGTGCAGGGTCTGGATCGGGTCCGTAGTGAGCGATGACACGTCTCTAGAAAATGCTCATCTTTATTCATTTCATAGTTGCGCTAATATCCAGTTATTACATTATGAAACCTCTCAGCAGTACCATTTGCGTTCCGCCGATACTTCCCCTGTTACTGAATCTCCCCCTAAGGCCAGCATCTTGCTCCTGACTGTCGGGAAACCCTCACATCCTGCACTTGATCTCTAGAACATAAGGAGGAGAATGCACACTCATCATGTCTGTATGTGGCTAATGGCCACCTTGAGGTTTGCAGTTAAAATGGTCTTCATGGTAGCATTTAGCTCGCATGGCTCATCAGGCTGTGCAATTTAGTTATTTTAGTCTTGAAACAAATGAGAATTAGCTATAATATCTGCCCTGTGGTGCACCATAGACATTAATAATGTATGCATTGGAAGCACTACGGAAATTTTCTTCTTGATTGTATTAAAAGCATTGTGCATACTGTACATTACAGCTATGTTTTTTGTCTTTCAGAGAGAGCTGGCTTTGTTTATGTGAAATGAGATATATTTCTTTGGGGTACATGTAAAAATGTTGAGATTGCAAAAGAACTGTTTTATCAGGGATTTTGCCAGTAATGTTTACAAAACCAATGATAATAATGGGCTTGTTCTAGTGTACGGAACTAGGAGATCTGAAGCCTAACATCTGCCAGACGCAGATGTTATTTTTTATAGGACTTATATGTATAAATCCCCTAACATTACTAAATTAGAATCAGGCCCAATATTATTATTATTATTATTATTAATAATAATAATAATAATAATAATAATACAGTCTTGGAATTTCACCATTCTTTACCTATTCCCTATAGTACCTTCTTAGAATCATCCTGTACTGTTGTGTTTGGTGACAAAAGACTTATCTTTCTGTACATTAAAAGTCCCATGTGTGATGTGTGTGCCCAACGTGCCACCCCCCACTAACCCAGATCAAGAAAACACAGCAACATTTCTTGGGAACGAATTTAATTGATTAATAAAGGTGATTTAATTGATTAAAGGTCATTGATCCTTAAGGGATGAAAAGACCCTTTGACTAAATTTTGATGGGGGCCAGAGAAAGCAGGTGATGCACTATCAAAATTAACAGCGTATATTGAAATTGACATAAACCAAATAACCATGCTGCAGAGGTTTTGCTGAGCCAACTCTGATTGGCTAATTGATCACGCTGTAAAACTATCCTATTGATCTGATTGGCTGGACTTTGACTGTAAATGCTTGAATGTGCTTATTGATTGCAGCTTATATATTGTTTTATAATTAGAAAATAACAATGGTCAATGTCAAAAATAGAAGATAGTTCTTTCAATTCTTTCACTGTGTTCACTTTAAAAGATATCCTTTTTCTGGTGTGTAAACCCTAATCTCCCCTTTCAGTTTATACATAATAATGTCATATTAATTATAATTACACATAAACAACAGTCTAGAAGTTTCTTTCTTTCTGTCTCTTTACTAAGATCAGTATCAGTGGTAGATACTAATGGCATCCTCTGTCCACCTTCATAATGCTTCCTTCTATCTTCCAGTGTAACATAAATGACTTACTAGCACCCTGTCTAAGGGAGTGGCATAATATTATATTTATGCCTAACAGAGCAGATAAAAAGAGAAGTACCCTGGGGTAATGTTTGTTATCTACACAACATTCTATTTCCATGTTATCTTAAGCCTTTTAAAAACATAAAGCTAGAAGTGAACAATTACATAAAAGAAAGGAGAGATATCTTCCAAACCTCTTTCCTTTATAATGGTTCTCATAATAGAGAACCGGTTTAACGTGCAATGAACCAGCCCTTCCTCGAGCCGTTTATGCATGTAAATCAGCAGTCTGCTAACCCTGGATGAGATGCTAGTGTATTATTCATAAATCCCTATCTGTGTCTTCTTATCCAACATCTGTACTTACCAAGGGAGTAGCGTAATATTTCTAGCATTTGGCAAAAAATGTCAACAGTCCCAAAATAATTAATCATGGACTCAGTGGTAAAGCTTATAAAGGGCAAATGTTAATGTCACCGCTTATTGCATATTTATTTGTGTTATTATTTGTCCTGTTTTTGCATTCTGACATTATGATTGGCTTGTCACATCATCGCATACAGCATCTTCTCCCATTGTACACTGGGTGTACATGCTAACTATCCCACAATGCCAGGGAGAACTGGAGCAGGGCTGCCAACACTGAAATAAAAAAGAAGTGATGAGAGAAAAACAAGGCCAAACCAATCCAAACAAACAGTCCATTATATATACTGCCCCAATGCATACCTAGTTAACCCCCCTAGTCACTCCTCATTTACACTCAATTAACCCTTTAGTTCAGACACCATTTTCTTCCCTGCTGCTCTTCTTGCAAGTGATGGTGGATGAATCATTAATTATCTCTGCTGCAGCACACGCACACAAGGCAAGCAACCTATAAAATAATCAAGTCCAGTTCTACTTAGGACCTTTCTATGGCCCTCATAGAAAGAAGGAGGGGGTCTTGATGACGCAATTCACATTATCAAACCACTTAAACCTGTCAGCTGTATCTGTCCTCTTGGATCTCTAGGAGGGGAATCAAGCATCACCTTAAGAAATAAAAGGATAATGGAGGTGTTACCTTATGATCACACAGGAAATTATACCTTGATATTCTGTATAATTCTGTATTTATTTTTTTTTATTTTTTTTAAGGAGGACTCTATAGTGGTTGAATATCAATTAGCGGCTAATGTTACTGAATAGGGCCCCCGAGACCCAGAGATATTTTTGTCTATATTTATAACTTATTCTTTTACTGGGTAACAACAGTTTATGAATTGCTTTTGCTGAAGTCTGGATTGCATTGTCAACTAGGTTCTTGCATGGAGTATAATCACCATTTCCATGGTCAAGTATTTGCGTCACGATCGCATCTAACTCTCCCATGTTTTCAGTCTGGACCTTTTGTCTACAATACTGTTTTGCTATTAGTCTAATGATATTTTGAATAGCAGAGGTTAATATGGCTGAATCTGTTCATTATATTACTGAAATGTTACCATATGGCATAGAAATTCCAAATAAAAGTTTCCGTGTTTAACAGATTGAACAGACTAACTGCGGCGGCCGTATTATGAAGAAATAATGAAACCCCCATTTGGCCGAGGAATCTCAAGCAAACCTGTATTGCAATGTAATTCCGTGTGTGCAGCCGAGAGAGAGATGCTGTTTTTACATCAGCATGAATTAAATAGGATCAAATGACTGGAAATTACCAGGCTATAGCGCTCTCCTGACGATTACCTTTCCGGGCTGCTTTGGCTGCGTATGATTCAGTGCGTGATAATAAGGACAGTAATACATCATGTCATTCTGGGATTTTAAGCCGAATAATAGAGAAAATGAGATGTTTTGTATTGCAGAGATGTGATAATGTTCTAGTAGAATAGGCTTTCATTACAGACAAGGAAACAATGACGGCAAATAATACAAGCAGGGTAATCTTATATATGGAGAAATGTTTGTTAGTTAATGTGCATACAGCCGAATGAGAGACACATATTGTTTGTACAAGAGATGCCCGGGTTTCAATTAATTACACAATAATTTTTTTTATTTATAACCAGAAGGCCTGTCATGTGAAGTGAAGCTATGCGGCCACACAGGTAACTAGATATGATTGGCTCCTATCTTACCCAGTAAACCTAGCATTCTGATAGGTGAATAGCACTGATTATCCACCAATCAGTGTACAGAGAATTCCAACACATTCTCTTTGCTGCAACTAAAGTGTGAAACTTGTTTAATACCCATATAGGACAGTGCGTAGAGGCAAAAATGGACATTTTAAATTAATAAGTGGGTGAATAATTTTGTCAGATAATTTATACCTGCCAAAAAACTAAAAAGCCTGATTGCTTTGTACATTTATGTACATACAGTTATATTCAGAATATTCAGCTTTAAATCTGTGTCCCTCTTCCTTGTTCCTGTAGTGTTTCTGTGTTTATGCAGTGTTTCTATTAGCTGTTGGTGTTGATGTCCTGCGGGCTGAAGATCCAGTAAGCTCATCTCATGAAACATTCAGAGTCATGTTGGAGTCATTTGTTGGCATCTGGCAGTTTTAGTGAAAACCTGTTCTAGTATATGCACATTTTCAGTAAAGTTCTAGCAGACATTAAAAGGTCAATTTAGTAGCAACTGTATGTAGGCTGCATTAGGACTAACAAGTGCTCAGCCATATTTTGATATTTGTAGATTTGTATTTAAACCTATTGTTTCCAAGTCTCCAAAAAAGTCTACTAGACAGGCATTGATTACGGAATCCCAGGTGTGCAAGCAAATATCAAACATATGGGCTTGAGGTTGTGATTTGATGTAATGTCTCACCTTCCTTCCTATCATTACTGTAATCTATAGCATTACTAAGGATGGGCGGGGTTTGATGACATAATTTGCATCATCAAGCCTGAACCTTAGTAGCACAATGGATAGCAGCTCTGATAGATGTGGGTGGGGCTTCAGACAGCCATTTGTATTAAATCATACCACCAAATGTAGCCCCTATGCTGCCATCTTTTTCTCCCTATAGAGATCTGGCATAGGGAAGACAGACCTCTAGCATTCTTGTCTATGCAGTGTAGTAGTTTTGGCTATAGGGGTCTATTTAATCATTTGTGGGGGCATTGCAGTACCATTCCTTAGGTAACACACCTGTTCACCAAATTCTTCTGCTCACCTTAGGTATTTAGCATTAGAAGGGATGTTTTGGAAATCTCATGGCCCTGAGCTGGTTGTTGATGCAATACATGTATGACTTACCAGATGCACATATTCCATCCACAAAGCAGTGTAATATCTAATTGGAGCATTGTACTAGCTTCACTCTATCCCATTGGATTGAATTGCTAGTGTCATCTAGATACGTCAATATAGGCGCATGTCTCCTACCCCCGCCCTTTCCCCCAGGTTAGACCCCCAGAGCCGTTTTCTCTCACTGCAAACCTGAGGAGGGATAGCTAACCTTTCACCTGCAACACTCTGCTGAGCAACTCACCTCCCTTATCTCCATCCACACTCCCTCCCGTCCCCTCCGCTCTGCTGGTGACCGACGCCTCAACTCCAGCCTTATAACTACCTCTCACTCCCAAGACTTCTCCTGGGCTGCCTCTTTCCATTGGAACAACCTACCACATCCTATCAGGCAATCCAGCATCCTCCAATCCTTCAAACGCTCCTTCAAAACCCACTTCTTCAGCTTAAGCTTACCTGTCCCCTCCATCTTCATCACTCTGTATTCTGTTTATTTGGCCTCTCTTATAAGCAGGGTCCTCCTCCCTCCTGTCATCATCCCTCTACCTTGTCCTCGTTAATTCCCTTTTTCTCTCTACTTTTTAGCTCCGTCCTTATTCATCTGCTCTTACACACATATCCTGCATCTTTATTTTCCTTACATATTGTTCCGCTATTTTTGAACTGTATTTCATTTTTGCATTGCACATGTATTGTATTCCTTATTCTTGTTTTTATACCCTCTGTTGATTATTGTATTGTATATGTAACTATTGGCATTACTATTGCATCTGTATGGTGCTACAGATACCATGTGGCGCCTTATAAATAAACGTTAATAATAATAATAATAACTGACAGCTGACGTCTTAGCGGTGTCAGTTGTGACTGTTCCAGAACCCAGCAGCTTCTCTGCCCATGCACAGTTCGGCCCCTGGCTGCATTTGAGTTCTGCGTAAGTTCGGCATAAGTGTACCAAAAGTGTGCAGCGTTTGCTTAATATCATCAGGACTCTATCCCTATAGAGTAATATCTCAAAATCTTTGCCTTTATCCCTTTAGTCAAGTTAAACAAAACTTATTTTTATGAGTTTATACGTTTTTTATAGTTTTGAAAACTCGTTTTTATTGCTTTTTAAGTAAAATTATTTTGGCCCGATCTTGATTGACAGCTTTACAATAGGTGTATAATAAAAATGAGGGGGGTTGATGACTTTTATCCATCCAGTAACACTGCCTGTTTTCTAGGATATAGCTGGCTGTCTTCTAGGTCATTTTTGTGTCTGACAGGAAACACCGCCCTGTCCTCCTGGCATCTTTCCCCTCTCTCTCTCTCTCTCTCTCTCTCTCTCTCTCTCTCATCTGTGATATTGCTGGCTGCTCTTGTGAATTCTTTCAGCAGATTCTGCAAGAGCAGCATTCTCCAGCATCAGACCTCTCCAATGCGCTGTACAAACACAGACTCTGTGATAACAAGATCAGACAGTAGGCAAACAAGTGATTAGCCATGTAGACTATTAAATCCATTGTTTAATAAGACTTTGTTTCTGCATCTTGAAATATCAGTCAAAGGCCCTCAGCTGGTGACTTCTTCTACATGTTAAAGCTAGATATTATAGAAATGATTTCGTTTTTATATTTCTATTGCTTCTATTGCTCCTTGGACTAGCTGCCTCAAGGCCTAGAGTAACGAGTAGCCATGTAACACAGGGTTGCTGACTTTTAAATGCTTCCCTCCGGGAGATCCAGAAGCCATAGATGCGGACAAGGGGGGGGGGGCTTAACAGATCGATTTATGCAAATTGTGTCATTAAGTCCCACCCCTTAACTATAAATTACCCCTTTCGAGGTTTCATAGGGATGAAGGTGGGGCTTGATTACACAATTTGTGTCATCAAGTCCCTCCCTGTTCCTAGCAACAATAGTAAACTAGTGTTGCTAGGCAGGGGGGCAGGACTTGAGGCCATGGTTTAATGGAAATACACGGGATGCAGGGAGAACTGCCCAAATTTAGTGAGTCTCCCGGACATTCCGGGAGAGTCGGCAACTATGATGTAACAATCATGTCAAAATGGCTCTATTGTATATGCTTCTAACATCTCTGATGGGCGGCTGTTCCATTTATCCCCTACCCTCTGAGTGAAGCGCAATGTGGTTTCATCAGATTTCCTTCCAGTCTTATATGACTACCAGGAATGAACACAGTGTTCTAGCTTTTTTCCCTTAGATCTCTGAGAGCTGAAGACTGATCTGCAAATCAGGTTCCAGCCTCCATTTCTCTACTGAGATCTGTAAATCAGAGGGATGGAGGAACATACAGAAATACTGTAGTGTAGAAGAAGAGATGTCTCTGATGCTTGTTTTTACTTAAAGTAAGGCTGTATCATTGACTTATACCGGAGAACTGCTACTAATCCCTCAACCTCGCCACCAGGCATCTGACTGGCTGTAACCTGCTAACTCCAGGCCTAGCCAATGTGTGGCTCTGCAGGTGCTGTGTAGCTACAAGTACCAGCATGCTTTGTCAGGTATCAGCTATGCATGTGCCGTTAAAGCATTCTGGGATTCGTAGTTTCACAACACATGGGGAGCCACAGGTTGGCAAGGCCTGTACTACTCTGTTCCACTTCTAGGTCAGGGTTACCGACATTTTAAAGGTTCCCTCCGGGGAAGCCATTGATTACTGCAAGGGTGCGGGGCTTAATGACGTAATTAATGAAAATCGTGCCATTAAGCCCCGCCCTTTGCCAATCACATGTAATCTCTGGTGTTCCAGGGGATGGTCGGGGCTTGATGACATCATCAAATCCAGAGACTCTAGGGATCACAATAGATATTAATAGATAGTCAGGGCTTGCAAGAGATTTACCGGCTCTCCCAGGAGACCAGGAGAACTGGATATTCCGGGAGAGTTGGCTACCCTGTTCTAAATTATTAGCAAAGCAAAGTGGCGTAACTACCATGGGGCTGAAGCTGTTATGATGCCCGGAGGACACACAAGAGAATGCTTGACACTCTATGTCTATGAGTACTGATACCAGCGACAATGCCCACGTGTATGTTATTACGCTGCTGATACGTGACTGGGCAGCACGCTTTGAGTTACGTGGCGTAACAACTGCCGCACACATGTGCAATAAATACTAATGTGCGATTTTCCGTCAGTGGCTAGCGTAAAATCGCTTGTGTACGTAGGTCTGGATCTGGCCCGATGTATTTATTAGCAGGGCTCAATGCTCATAGACTGAGTGCCGCATGCTGCCAATCTCTGACAGCTGTCTGCACATGCACTGGACTTTGGCCATATAGATGGTTTGTTCAGCAAAAGTCCACCCCCCTCAATGCTCATAGACTGAGTGCCGCATGCTGCCAATCTCTGACAGCTGTCTGCACATGCACTGGACTTTGGCCATATAGATGGTTTGTTCAGCAAAAGCCCCCCCCCCCCCCCTTACCCATCCACTTTCGGGATCCACCCCCCTTACAATCGAACCTGAGTCAGTCTCCTTTTACCTACGTTAATAAACTCTAGTTGGTGACATGCATGAATGTCTGAATGATAAGTGAGCCATTAACCTAAGCATACTTGCCAACTCTCCCGGAATGGTCTGGGAGACTCCTGAAATTTGGCTTAGAATCCTGAGAACATGGGCAAATTTCATTGGAGCTTATAACGGTAAATCGTGGCACCCAGCTACAACCACGCTGTTATTCACAGCATTATGAAGCAATGGGGGTGTGGCTTGCTGGCGTGGTTAAATGCAACTCATTTCTGTCAACTGAAAACCATGGGTTATTCACAGCATTATGAAGCAATGGGGGTGTGGCTTGCTGGCGTGGTTAAATGCAACTCATTTCTGTCAACTGAAAACCATGGTTTGAAGTCCCCCCCCCCTCCTAGCAACACTACTCTTCATAGTGGGCCTGATTCAGAGATCCGTCGGCGATGGGATCGCAAATATACGCATCTAAGTGGCAGGTCGGAGCAGGTTACATCCCACTGAATAAACAGTCACTCCCCTCGCAAACAGCG
>WWET01001824.1:193037-216195 GCA_011038615.1 Limnodynastes dumerilii | reverse complement strand
AGTGTTTGTTGTAAGTGGGCGTCCCCTCCTAATCAGTACAGAGTACTCTCTCTATCTGTGTAAGCATCCACACTTCCATATGCATGGAATGGAAAACTTAATGTAGACACAGGTTGTCGAAGTCAGAGTGAGAGTATTTAAAAACCCAGATATCTAAGAAGTGCATCCCAGAACTGGTGCCCCATTTTAACCCCTAAATATTTTTCTCAGCATCCATGCGAAATCAGCATTCAGTCAGAGTGTTTGTTGGAAGTGGGCGTCCCCTCCTAATCAGTACAGAGTACTCTCTCTATCTGTGTAAGCAGCCACACTTCCATATGCTAGAGATGGAAAACTTAATGTAGACACAGGTTGTCAAAGTCAGAATGAGAGTATTTAAAAACCCAGATATCTAAGAAGTGCATCCCAGAACTGGTGCCCCATTTTAACCCCTAAATATTTTTCTCAGCATCCATGCTCAAAGAAATCAGCATTCCGGATCTGGCCCATTCATTTCTACATTTGCTTAATTTAGTGCTGTTTGGTGTATATGCTGTGGGGGCAGCCATTTTGTTAATACACCATAGAAATTCATTAGGCACCACTGATATCACTATTACATGCACATTGTGCGAGCTCACAAAATGGCTACTTTCATGGTCTGTAGGCACTAGCTGCTGAATTCTATTTCCTGAGATGTTCTGCCAAGCATTTTGATACTGATCACAGATTAGACAAGCAATTTACTTGTAAATGTAAAAAATCTATCCCTTTATTCTTTGTAAAAGGGTATTGTGAAGAACTTACGTGTCCTTCACCTTAACTAGTGATTATTTCATGTCATAGGTTCCAATCTCACTTACATAAGCAGCTTCTGCTCCGTATAGTAGCCAAATTATCCGGTAAGACTGCCGATTATCTGAAGCAAAGCTGCTTCTTAGTCATTTGGCATTGGACTAAGTGAAATAGCTGCTGCTTAGAAAATGTGCACAGCAGTTAATGATCTCACACGATAATTAGGTTTTACAATGATCTTTTTTAGTTTCTGAAGTTTTTAAAGACAAATGTCCACTTTGTATAAATTTGCTTACATTTTCAACTTCTCTTCCAAGACCATTCTATATAAATATATGAGTGAAAATATTGCTTTATTCTGTCTTCAGAACTGTTTCCTGTATGAATATGATGGAAAGCGGCCATTTTGAATCTCTCACTGGGGACATTAACATTCAATGGCTGACTGCTTGACTGATATTAAGAAGCAATAATGACTTTAAACTGGTTCATGCTATAGTCTTTTTATTGTAAAGTTACATTCATCTTGAACAAAGAGACATAGAATGTGATAGAAAATAAAAGCCACTTGGCCCATACAGTCTGCCTATTTCTTTTCTTTAAACCATACCGCCAATTTTAGATTTAGGATATCCTTATATTTATCCCACACATGTTTTAAGTGTTCTGTTGTGTTAGCTTTTACCATCTCTGATGGGAGGTTATTCTATTTATCAAGTAGCACTTTTTCCTCACAGTGCTGGGTCAGGAGCCCCAGAATAGGGGCTCTATTTACCTACAGTAACGTTTTTAAATGAATGAAGCTGTTCCAGACTCGCTTTGGCTCGCAGTGAGCCTGGCAGCTTCATTCCTTTAAATTTACTACTACTCATCCCTCGAGACTTCATTCATACTTCGTATGAATGAAATCCTGCTCATTCGCAGAGACTTCAACGCAGGACTTTGAAAATTTCTTCATTCGGGAGTGAAATCGGGAATTGAGTCGGATGCGTCTCCCGGAGAGGTGAGTTTTTCTTTTTTTCTCTATTTTTTTTTACTGCGATTAGTATTTTAAATGTATTTATTTATAAAAAAAAAAATAAAATGTAATTGAAAAAAACTTTTTTTTTATTACATTTTTTTTAAGTTAGACACTTAGGTTTAACCCTGCGGTCTCCTGATACATGCCCCCCTTTTCCTCCCCTAATAACAGCTATTAGGGGGAGTAAAAGGGGGGAATATGGGGCAATTGCAGGGATAAATGCAGTAACACCATCTTGAGATGGCGTTATTTTGTCCTTCGGAGCGGAATGAAAATCTCCGCTCCGGGGGGTAGTAAATTTAATTTAGAGCCGACCCGCATTAAGAAGAACGGGCCGGCGTAGAGAATTGATGTCTCAGGCCATCGTCATGGAAGCAGCAGATTTCCCTGGCGATGGCATTTTTATAAAGTGATAATATCCGTTTTACAGTGAAAACAGGCATTATCACCTAAAAATTGAGTTTATAAATAGACACATAGGCCTTATCTGTGTGGAGTTTGTATGTTCTCCCTGTTTCTATGTGGGTTTCCTCCAGGTTCTTTGGTTTCCTCCCACATGGCAAAAACATACTGGTAGGTTAATTGGCTGCTGTGTGTATGTATGTGTTAGGTACCTTAGTATGTAAGATTTATTATATTCTCTATGAAGCGCTGCAGACAATTTGTGGTACTATATATATATAAGTGATAATAATAAGCTGCTCTTCAGTAATAAGCCTAGTTCTCCCCTTTAATAAAATCTTAAGCACCAGTACCACACTGTTAGTTTTTCCTCCAGGTCCCCTAGCACTGATTTTGCAATACACGTTTCTCCTATTATTTTAATCATTATAGACATAGAGATTGGTATTGGAGTGGATCTCATTGTTTTAATGACCCCATGTCCACTAACATATCTGCCCATGGTTGAGAATCTATGCATGGCCTTTTTGACCATTTGCTTGCATTCCACTTATTGGGTCAGATCCTGAGCTGAGTACTTTAGCATATTTGCCCTAGCCAATGACATCAAATATATTGTATATATCATGGTTGCCGACTTTTGGCAGCTTCTCTCCGGGAGATCCGGCGCATGGAGGGGGCGGGACTTAATTATGTGGCTATGCAAACGCGTCATTAGGCTCCGTCCCCTTGCTCATACTGACCCGTTTTTAGTTGAAATAGGGGTCGGACGTGGCTTGATGCCGCAGATTGCGTCATCAAGTCCCTTCCTGTGCCAAGCAACACTAGTATACTAGTGTTGCTAGGCAGGGGGGCAGGACTTGAGGCCGTGGTTTCAGTAAAACCACGGGCCTCAAGTCACTTGCGGGTGATTTGCTGGCTCTCCTGGGACACCGGGAGTACTGCCCGAATTTCGGGAGTCTCCCGGACATTCCGGGAGAGTCGGCAACCCTGGTATATATTTGTATTTACTGCGCATACGTGTGGCAGATGTTACGCCACATAACTCCTAACGTATGTACCATCGGTGTATATACAAAGAAAGGGGCGGGGACATCAATACGACACTCGTAATTACGCTTTGGAGGCGGAGGGAGGCATTGAAATTGGACAGTATGGGCGGGGTAATGTCGTCACATACGTAAAGCCATTACGTACTTAGTAGTTACGCTATGGAAAGTTAAGGTAGGGTTTGGGCAGTGTAAAACGGCCAAAGTACGTACGACTGAGGGGAATGCCTAGGGGAGTGCACAGAAATTACGGTAGCGTAAATACGCTACACGTTCTAACGTAACAACCACTCAGGTCTATATCTACCCCATTGTGACCAGCAGAGCTTTATTGATCCCATTAAATAGCAGGTGTAGGTCACATATGTTAGGAGATAGACGACGAGTCTGGATAAAATTGTTCCACTTTGTGTACCACAGTAGTCATATGTGAATTGTTTAAATGTCGTTTCCTTGATCCAGTGTGTGCCCTGCTTTACTCTCAACAGCCTGGTTACTATCTATTGTTGGGCTAGTCCATATTTTATGCCTGTGTTCCGATTGGTGCAGAGGCTCACAGCAGTTGTAACCAGCCCTGTCAGAATGCAAGACACTTCATATGTGTTGCCACGCCACCTCTGTTGCCACAGACATTCCCATTTTGTCACATGTACGCCAAGGTTATGAGGTGGAAGGTATGATGTGGTCATCATTGTTTCAAAAAAGGTACTTTGAAAATGGGTGTGGGTCCCCACAAAGAACGGCCATTTTCTCCCAGCCAGTTTCAAACTGGCTGGGACATCGATAGCTTATGCCTCGAAGAGGCATAACAATAGATCCCTGGGGCACCGAACATAGTGCTCCGAAAGGTGAATGGCTAAACTTACCCCAACCCTTCCCCTTATTCTATCCATAACCCTCCCCTTCCATTATCCTCACCCTCCCTTCCCTGCAGCCTGACCCTAACCCTCCCTTCTCCCTAGCCTGACCTTAATACTCCCTTCTGTATAGCCTAACCCTAAGACCCCCCTCCCCACAGCTTGACCCTAACCCTCCCCTTCTATGGTCCTAACCCTAAAACTTCTTTCCTAAGCGCCTAACCCCAACCGCTCCCCCTCCCTCATACTAAAATGCCCCGGAGAGATTACTCACCTCTCCATGGCTGTCATCCGGCGGGTCTGCGAAAATGAATGGACGAGTATTCTGATCGCCACACTCACCCATTCATAAAAAATAAAAATAAAATGGCCCCCTATTCGAAATAGAGAGAGCCGAAAAGTAACTTTCGGCTGTCTCTATTTCGCAAAGCGGGCCATCGGACCTCAGACTGCAACCACTTGAAAATATGGTAACATTGTAGCCCACAAATATTTATCTCATTATCTGTTTTACTTTTAACCTTTCTTCTTATTCATCTCATTATCTGTTTTACTTTTAACCTTTCTTCTTATTTACTAGTTCCTGCTTAATGCTGTTGATATCCCTGGTATTTTAATATTATGCAGTACAAGATTCAAGAAAGAACTTATTCATATTTTAAAACCAAACAATTAATATAAATCGTTATTTGATGCTTCAAAGCTATTCTTACAATGTGGTTTGAGTCAGTAGACATGGGTATTATTTAAATATTTCAAATTTTGTTTTATTGTTGACAGCTAATAATTCAAATATATTCTATAGAGCAGTCTACTCAATTACACCGCACAATGACCTTTTCTGGTAGTACGATCTGCTATCAGGCGGAGTAAGTAAAACGATTGGCCGTAATAGCATTGAGTTCTAACACAATAAAACTAAGCTCTTGCTTTCCCTGTGTGCAGGAAAATGAATCTTCGCCTTTGCAAATGTCTACAGTGCATCTGGCTCTCTCAGTATTATTTGTCTCCCCAAGAGGATCTGAAAATATGACTTTTCTTTTATAAAGGAGAGGAGATTTGTTTCTTTCTTTTTTCCAATCACTTTTTAGTGGAAAGTCATTTAAATTTTGGATTTCTGCTTTAAATACCAAGCAGAATTTAATGCCAGTTTACAATAATTCCCTCTATCCTCAAACTATGTTTTGTGCATGTGTATAAGTAATTATCTTTAACTCTAATTAGGCTTTTCATTTAAAGCAAATTGTAACTAATGACAGCAAGTGAGTTAATAGCATTTTAAAACAGGTTATAATGGGCCAGATCGTAAGCTAAGTACGCTAGCGTATTTTTGCAAGTCGAAGACGTCAAATCGGCTATTTGTATTTACTGCGCATGTGCACGACAGATGTTACGCCACATAACTCCTAACGTACGTACCATCAGCATAAATACGAAGGAAGGGGTGGGGCATCGATACGCTACCCGTAATTACACTTTGGAGGCAGAGGGAGGCATTTAAATTGGACAGTATGGGTGGGGTTAGGCCGTCACGTACGTAAATCCATTACATACGTCAGTAGTTACGCTAGGAAAAGTTAAAGTAGGGCTTGGAAAGCGTAAAATGGCCAAAGTACGTACGAGCGAGGAGAGTGCATAGTAATTACGCTAGCATAGATACACGTTCTAACGTAATTAGCCCGTAGGTCTGGATTTACCCCAGTAATAGTAATGTATTAAATACACATATGCAGTTAATATAATAGATAGATAGGTTGATATATACATTTTTAATATGGTCCACAAGATGGAAGTCTTTTAAGTAAATGTCAGAAATCCATAATGAATTGTTGTGTTTTGATGGATAACTCTTTGCACTTGTGCAAATAAAGGGTTAACGAAAATCAATTTTCTGAATGCAAAATCCATCCTTACCTTAATGTAATAGTTCCTGGAAATGATGATTTTTTACTTTTAATGTACACGTAGCTCTTTTTATTTGGCCTAAACATAGCAGCCTTTACATATATTAAGGGGTTTAACCCAGTAAAGGAGTGTGGAAAAGGAGAAGATGCAGTGTATTAGGTTTAAAGGAAATGGGTCTGATCCTAAAATAATAATGACTTCCCCAAACTGCTTGCGGATTTAGGGTGAGTTTCTGGCAGGGCGCATACATATACCAGATGTGCAGTAACGGAACTCCTATCGCATGACACTCAATTCCCTGTGTGATAGGAGTTCCGTGCGGGGATGGAGGGGGGGCATTACAAGATGGGGATTAGCATGCTGATGAGGGTAAGTGGGCACGTCCAGAACTCCCTTCTCACGTGGGGTCAGACCTTTCATACGGAAAACATACGCAGCTCTGCATCAGGTCCAGTGTGCAGGAAAATGTCTTCATTGAAGGGGTAGTAAATAAGTGGAATAGTCTCTGACTCGATGTGGTAGCTGGCGCAATAGAACAATTTAAACGTACTTGAGAAAAATATTCAGATATTGTAAATCTTTAATAAAAAGGGGGAGTGAAAAAGGGTCTAAGGTCAGAATAGCTGAATTAGCTTATCATCAACTAAATTTCACTCTTTAAATTGTTTTTCTTTTAATCTCCTAAACCCTGTCTTCTACAACTAAATATGGAGCCCACTCAGAGGCGGAACTAGCGAGTTGTGGGCCCAGGTGCAAAAAAATGTTTTGGCCCTGATTATATCCCACGTCAGGGCCAGATTAACAATGGGGCTAATAGGACTACAGTCCCAGGCCTCCATCTGAAAATAGGCCCCCACACACTGCAGTACAAAAGGATGAATGTCAGGAAATGACATCCCCTTGCAAAGCATACTATATAGTGTGGGCCCTTGATCATTTTCATCCCCCGGCCCACATGGCCCTCAATCCGGCCCTGTCCCAGGTAACCCTGTGGCGGCTACTACGGTGCGGTGATAACGGCTGTGGGCCCTTGTATCAGCATGGGCCCCGGTGCCATTGCACCTGTTGCACCAATGGTAGTTTTGCCCCTGAGCCCACTGATCATGCAGTACTGTACTTTTATCCTATGGTGTAATGTGCTGTGCTACTAAATACTGTCTTAAGATGTCCTGCTATTCTCTATATCCCTACATAGAAATATATTGAAGGGTTCCCAGTGTTATGGTTTATTGTGAAGCCAGCAGGCCATAGTAACCCCCCTGTTTTGAGATATAAAGATCATTTGGTTTCTTATAACAGTATCCTTCTGCATCTACAATATTTACACTTCTTCTTTCCAAAGTAATACACAGTGTAATGGAGAAGGGCCATGTGTTGAAACTATTTAGTTACACGCTCTGTGGAAATAACAGATACCTATTGTTACTATGGAACTGTAGTAACAAATATACATTCCTTGCTATCATCTGCCAGGAAAATCACTTTCTTCATTTCCCTTTGCAATATATAGCAATATAGTAAATATAAAACTAATCCTACATCAAATACGTGCGTTCATGGCACAGGCATCTGGTGTTCTGGTGTGAAATAGAGATGTTGTCCGTACAACCTAAGAGTAGACTTAAACGTAGACTGCATATTATAACAGTAATAAATTATTTCAGCTGTGCTGAACTAACAGCTTATATTTTCTTTCTTTAAATAGGAAGG
Organism: Limnodynastes dumerilii; assembly: GCA_011038615.1. NCBI lineage: Eukaryota > Metazoa > Chordata > Amphibia > Anura > Limnodynastidae > Limnodynastes > Limnodynastes dumerilii. The sequence goes on along the minus strand of WWET01001824.1, from coordinate 208,477 downwards.
TAATGACATATGTTCATGGAATTCTCAGTTCCTGAATTGGTCTTGTGCGTTTGTACTACTGTCTTCAGTAGGAGTTTCAGGCCATTAACTGACGCTAGCGGTGTGTGCGTGAGTCGGCTTTAACGGGAGCACTAAGCACATGCGCAAAAGATCTTACGTTTTGGATCTCAGGATGTTCAGATTTGTACTTAGTGAGATATGTCCGAAGGGTGTGCCAGTCCTCCATACGTAGGAAGCTACGTGAAAGTGGGTGGGGGGAGGCATTTAAAGTTAGGCTGCAGGATGAGGATGGTTAGGCTTAGGAAATGGTTAAGGTTAGGCTGTGGGATGGTTAGGGTTAGGTTAGGCTGCAGCATGAGGATGGTAAGGCTTAGGATATGGTTAAGGTAAGGCCGTGGGATGGTTAGGGTTAGGTTAGGCTGCAGGATGAGGATGGTTAGGCTTAGGATATGGTTAAGGTTAGGCTGTGGGATGGTTAGAGTTAGGTTAGGTTGCAGAATAAGGATGGTTAGGCTTAGGATACAGTTAGGGTAGGCTGCAGGATGGGGATGGTTAGGCTTAGGATACAGTTAGGGTAGGCTGCAGGACGGGGATGGTTAGGCTTAGGATATGGTTAAGGTTAGACTGTGGGATGGTTAGAGTTAGGTTAGGTTGCAGAATGAGGATGGTTAGGCTTAGGATACAGTTAGGATAGGCTGCAGGATGGGGATGGTTAGGCTTAGGATATGGTTAAGGTTAGACTGTGGGATGGTTAGAGTTAGGTTAAGCTGCAGGATGAGGATGGTTAGGCTTAGGATACAGTTAGGGTTAGGCTGAGGGATGGGGTGGTTAGGGTTAGGGTAGGCTGCAGGACGGGGATGGTTAGACTTAGGGTGTTAATGTTAGGCTGCGGGTTGGTTAGGGTTAGGTTAGGCAGCAGGATGAGGATGGTTAGGCTTAGAATGCGGATAAGGTTAGGCTGAGGGATGGGGGTGTTTAGGGTTAGTTTAGGCTGCAGGACGGGGATGGTTAGGCTTAGGGCACGGTTAAGGTTAGGCTGCAGAATGAGGATGGTTAGGCTTAGGATACAGTTAAGATTAGGCTGAGGAATGGGGGTGGTTAAGGTTAGGTTAGGCTGCGGGATGGGGATGGTTAGGGTTAGAGGATGGATAGTGTTAGGCTGAGAATAGGGGACAGTTAAGGTTAATTTGCAGGGGAGAGGATGGTTAGGGTGAGGAAAATAGTTCCTGTCACTGTTGGAAGATGCACCAGTCACTGGGACGTCGTTGCTTTATTAGGAACATGACAATTAATTACAATATGGGGACTGGTAGGAGTGGGTAAAGACAGAGTAAAACTTTCGGCCTTGAGGAATAAAATGGGTTTCCAGCTGTGGACAAAAATAATCTGATAAGGAGCGGGAGTGAGTTTATGTGATTGGAAGCAGCACAGGAGAAGTCCTTGGAACTAGGAAGAGAGGCGGAGACCGAGTGGTAAAAGCAAAATGAATGACCTGTAACTTGAAAATGTAAAAATATCTAGGACGTTCTGAGTAAGTAAGTGAAGATAAAGGAAATTACTGTTGTCATCACAAAAGGCGGAAACTTATGGGCTGCTAAAGGCTTTAGATTTTTTTTCACAATTTCTGTGTGTTTCAGTTATATTGTAGAAACATATAGAAACATAGAAAGTGATGGCATATAAGAGCCACATGGCCCATCTAGTCTGCCCATTTGTTTATTGAAAACTATACTGACCCTAGACCCTATTTACCCTCAATTTGGGTTACAATTTAGGATACCCTTATATTTATCCCAAGCATGTTTAAATTGTTCTACTGTATTGGCCTCAACCACCTCAGATGGGAGAATATTCCATTTATCTATCACCCTTTCAGTGAAGTAATTTTTCCGCACATTTCCCTTGAATCTATCACCCTCCATTTCTTTTGAAAAATGCCCCCTGCTCTAGCCAGTCACAACCCTTGATGTATTTGAAAGCTGCTATCATGTCCCCCCTCTCCCTTCTCTGCTCCAAGCTATACATGTTTAGTTCCTCTAGCCTTTCTTGGTATGATTTGTTACAAAGGCCATGGACCATTTTAGTTGCTCTTCTTTGCACAGTCTCTAATGTATTTATATCTTTCTGGAGATATGGCCTCCAGAACTGAACGCAGTATTCTAGGTGAGGGCGTACCAATGATTTATAAAGGGGCATCACTACTTCTCTCTTTCTACTACTAATTCCTCTCCCTATGCAACCAAGCATCTGACTTGCCTTTCTCATTGCTTTGTTACATTGCTTGGCTACCTTTAAGTCACTGGAAATAATGACTCCTAGATCCCTTTCCTCCTCGGTAGATTCTAATGTAATGCCATTAAGGAAATATTAAGCCTTTGGGTTTTTGTGCCCCAAGTGCATGATTTTGCATTTTTTGGAATTAAACTGCAGTTGCCACACTCTTGACCATTCCTCCAGTCTACCTAGATCATCCCTCATTTTCTGTAACCCACCTGGCGTGTCTACCCGGCGTGTCTGCTTTTCTGTACTGCACTGTCTTCCAATAGAGATTGGCTAAGTTGTACAGTATAGACGCTCCCAGCCTCTGAAATAGTGCTGCAAATACCTGTGTGCTTGTATTGGAAACCTTAAGGTAGACCAGAAGCCTGTCCTCGCCAGAGGTTACAGATGGCAGTATGGTGCGGCCCATCGTTTGTGCATCGCCCTGAATATTTTACTCTGAGACCCAGTGGCGTTACTGCCATGGGAGCAGCGGGTGCAGCTGCTACATGACCCGGAGGAGAGGGGGGCCAGTGGTAGCTGCCCATCTTGCACATAGGGCACACCAAAGGCTGGCAGCTTAGATAGGGCCAGCAGCTGACAGCAATGTATTTATAAGCAGTGCTCACCAATCATGGTGCCATATTCACTAAGCTGTGGTTTTGGAAAAGTGAAGATGTTGCCCATAGCAACCAATCAGATTTTAGCTCTCATTTTCCTCTTAAATACTAGAGAATGTCAGCTAGAATCTTATTGTTTGCTATGGGCAACATCAACCTGCAGCTTGGTAAATCTGGCCCATACACTGAGATTTGTCAGTGCATATGCACACGTCAGATTGAAAGGAATGCTGTGCTCCTCAATCCAGTCTTACGACCCATGGTGCCCAAGTCACTCTACTTCTACCCCTGCTGGGGCCCAATTGCATCAGAGACAGAAATCTTGATCCACCCCCACATGACTAACTCTCGGTAAACTTTGATGCCCCACATCACGCATTCGGCCCTGAAGGACATTGGTTGTGTTTATTTTGTTTAATCCTTCAAATTTGTTTGCTTCTTCCTTTAGCCAGGAAAAAAAAGCAATACCCGACTGATAAAAAGCCAAGGTGACATTCCCCCAGCCAGCTATTATAATGACAAATATATTTACTTGTGTACCTTCACATTTGGTCTCATTTCGCATTTTTATACTTGCTAAATTTTTCTACTCCTTGTGAATTATACAGTGCCAAAATCCTCTCTCCCCGGGATGATGGAATGAAATTGCTCTTGTGTGTTAAACTAAATTGATTTTGTGTAGATCATAAAATTCTCAGGGCTGTTACAGAACATTCTCTTATCAGTTACAATGTGTAAGATTGAGCACTAGACATTAAATATATTCCTGGTTGTGTGACCTGTGCCCACTTTAAAATAATTGATAATTACCACTGCATTCTATCGTTCTAGTGCCGAACATTATTAAAACACCTGCCTTTGCTGCAATTGCTAAAGCCAAGCCAACAGGCACATGAAAAATCCATTACCATTTTATTACATTTATAATAGGCCATGACCACTTTACTTAGGTTTATTAGCTTGTGGTCTTTCTTTAAACATTGGTTTTGGTCAAGTAACCATTTACATCAGTCGCCATTTTACTGTGATATCTACTAACCAGTAAAAGTGAACTTTCAGGCCCAGATTTACTAAGCTGTGGGTTTGGAAAAGTGGAGATGTTGCCTGTAACAACCAATCAGATTCTAGCTCTCACTTTCTTTTTACATACTAGAGAATGTCAGCTAAAATCTGATTGGTTGCTGTGGGCAACATCTGCCCTTTTCCAAACCTGCAGCTTAGTAAATCTGGCCCTCAGACTTTTGTAGATCCCCAATTAACAGAATTATCCCATTTATTCCCCTCACTCCCTATTTTTTATTTTTTTTAATAATACAGTGATAATTTTTCCATCATTGAAAAGCCCATAGGATATGAATGAGTAGGAAAAGTTGGAATGGGTTTATTTCACCTCTTGGCTTGGATCTCTAAGTGACATGTTATATTGACAAAGCTGCTTCCTCTATGTTTATAGCAGTTAAACCATATGGCTTTTTCTTCTACACAAATGCACAGTACATCATTGTTTCCTGCTTCTTTCAAATAAATGATATTTTTCTCAGGTGGGTAACGTGATAAAGAAAACCGCCATTATAGTTTGTAATCACATTTCATTCATTTTTACGACTCCGCTGGTACGCCATTTTATTTTACCTGCTGGGGTACGTAAAAATGGACTTTAAAGGAGAACTTTGGGAAAATGAGACAGAATCTGAAGTCTTGTTATAATGATATAGTGGAAGTCAATGAAATAACTAGAGAGGATGAATTTACTGAAAACAAATGGATACTTTAACCAGAGCTGTATCAGAACAAATACTTAGATATAGGCTGACCAATGGGAAGCCAGCTATAGCGCCTAATTAACAGCAGTTGTGTAGTCAAACTATGTTTGCACTGGGCAACACTGTGGCTCACGGAATGTGGCAGCAATGCCGTGATCTACATTACACCCCATTGCATCTTAATGTTCTGAATATTAAGATTGAACAGTAGAGGCTGAGCTTGTTGACATAAAGGTGGGAGAAACCAGATCTGAAAGTCTCATTGAAATTCGGGGAGAGTGGGCAGGAAAGCAGGCGTTATAAGTGTCCCTCTTCCTGAGTTGCTCTATGAGCATGTTATTCTATTAACTCCCAGTCTTACATTTTTGAATAACAACTGCCTGACCAAATCCCTCTGCCCCTATTTTCTATTTGATTCAAACCACGATGACCCTAGGCTGTATTTTATCATTGGGGTCATTTTTTGTTCTTTTACTTTTTTAAGTTTGTTTATCTAAAGCATGTTTAAATTGCTCTGCTGTATTAGCCTCTACCACCTTTGCTGGAGGTCTATTCCATTCATCCACTACCAGTTCAATTAAGTCATTTTTGCTTACATTCCCTCTAGTATCAGTGCTGCCTTTGCCTTCTAATACTTTTCATTCTTTGAATAATTCCTCCTACCCATAACTAACAATTAACCAAATTAACTGCTGAAACTTGAACGTATTTCTTTAGTATTTCAATGGATTTGTTCTTTACTTTTTGTATTTTTTTTTACTTGATTTTTTTTGTACATTTATTGAATTTTTTTCCCTTTGTTATATATATATATATAAGGATTTACTTTCCTATAAAGAATTATTCTTCTGAATAGGGAGTTGGTCGCCACTGCGACACTGAGTTCTTTTCTTTTTTTTTTTAACCAATCAGGTCTGATTATTGGGGTGAAGGCGGGGAGGTTCAATTATTTGGGTTAGCGTTAAGACCAAGGGCCAGATTTACTAAGCTGCGTGTTTGGAAAAGTAGAGATGTTGCCCAAAGCAACCAACCAAATTCTAGCTGACATTCTCTAGTGTGTAATAGGAAAGTTGAGAGCTAGAATCTGATTGGTTGCTATGAGCAACATCTCCAGCCCCAAGCTGACTCAAGTTTATCCATATCTTGATGTTAGTTTACTAATAGAACAATGTTGATCTGCAGTGTGACTGAGTTCCATGTCATGCATTATATTTGCTGCTAGATATGAGCTGGAGCTTCTTTCTATATATTATACTAGCCAAAATGTTATATCTTGTGGGAGATCAGGGAGGGGAGATCTAGCCGATATGTTCCGGTTGTGGGCATGCTGTTAATTATGTCAGTCAAAAATCCCCATCCCTTCAGTAGAGTAACAGCCAACACCACAATGTCAACTCTATCATTGCCAAAATCCTTAAAACAAGTAAAAAAAAATAATCCTGTTCCCACTCTTGCTCCCGACCCTTCTTCCTCCACCCTGTCTACACTTACGCCTCCAGAAGAGTGCCGATCAGTTAACCCTTTTTGTTTTTTATGGTGGTCCTCAGTTCCACCACCTTTTAAGCTGCCCACTCAGAACAGCCGGTGCCAAGCCTCTATTTTTGTCCTGGAAAACACAGACACCACATTTGTTTCTCTTGCAGAGTTAATGATAACCCCCCTTGGATTGATTTTTCCAGGTACTCCGGTAATTTCCTGTACTTTGTGCCAGCAAAATCTTCCCTCCGCATCGGATGACATTTACTTGATTCATTTGTCTTCATTAAAAGCACTAGTGCCCATTATAATGTCATTTTATCAATCTAATTGAATAGAGAATTTGTTCTAGACTTGAAAATTGAGAGACGCTCCACGGTCCCTTTCTTCATTTGGTCTCCTCTGCTATGTCACAGCCATGAAATGTGTCATCTTTCTCGCCCATCCCGAGGGGCCCTGCACAGAGACGCTCTTTCCATCTCCTCAACTTCAAAGATGAAAAATGAAACAAGGTGCGGAATAGTGTCGAAAAACACACACAAACTTGCTGCCTTTGTGGCTACCTACTGGGACATAGTTAGATACTAAAGTTAAGGAGAGCACTTTATTTAAAAGTCATTTGTATTTTTTAAGAGGCTGTATCTCAAAGGATGATCTTATTTTATGTGTGGCGTTGTGAGACAGTTTATTTTAGGAAGACCATTTGAAATTTATATATTCAGTTGGAGCATTATCTGAATACAACAGTGGCACCATATTCTCTCACACGCATGGCTTACCTTAAGCACCTCGGCTGTTTACAGATCTCTTGGGTGGTTAAGCTTCTGCGCAAGAGAGAGACACGTTTTTCAAGGACTGATCCTCAGTTCTTTACATCTCATCACAGAAGCATCAGTCTCTTACTTCTTTTTGTATTGCACGGTCCTGTCAGCAATGAGATTTAAGAAATGGATTAGTTATGTCCCACACTAGTATTAAGGTTAAGATGCTTCATAATAGATGCCATTTCTCCTACTGCTCTATGAGATTTCCAAACCCTTCATTTTAAGTGAGAGCCGTTCAGAAATTTTAAGGCGAGTGACCTCCCCTTGTCCCCATGGAAGGCTAAATACCTGACGTCACTGCGCTCAGAGCTAAGAGCGCAGCGGAATTGCGAGTCTGCATCCGGTCCTAAATGTCTACTAAAGGGTAGAGTATAGTAACCTAGGAAACAGCATTAGATGAATTAAAGTATTTGTTAAATAATTACTTTGTGAAAGTCAATAGTTTTTCATTACAATCTGGCCACTGAGTGGCACTGTTTCATTGCTGTATTAATTTCCTGGTTGTTCTTCTTATACCCTGTATGACAGTTCTGATTTTTTTGTGATAAATGAGTGCGCCTTCATAATATAAAGCCAGCAATTAACAATGTGTGGCTATTGTTTATATTTGCATTTGTCCTTGGTAAATAAGAAGCACACGCTTAACTGTTGTAAACAAAGTTACCTGTATCAAAAAATCTTGTGTAGTGACTAAATCAGGGTTGTCTACATTTAATTCTTTCCCACCGAGAGATCTTGGAAGGCAGAAATAGTTATCATTTAGCATCATTAAGCCCCACCTCCTATCAGTCACTACTGTAATCCCTAGTGTTCCAGATGGTGGGCAGGGCTTGATGATATCATTAAGTCCCACCTATCCCTAGTAACTCTAGGGATTACGATAGATCTTGACAGGGACTTACGGGAGATAAGGTGCAAATTTCGGGAGTCTCGCGGATATTCCGGGGGGAGTAGGCAACCCTGGACTAAATATATCTTGTGATGTGCAATCTGCAGCTAGAGCAAGTGCTGAACTACTGCAGAATGGATTGTAGCCCTTGGATTTTAATCTCCAATCTTTTTTCCTAAACTCTCAAATATATATAGCTAAAAGTAATGATCTATATATTCTGCTGTTATGAGTTATTAGAAAGCCTCTTGCATATTAAGGAAAATCTGCAGCGTAAATTGCATAGTTATTTGAAGTTATTGCAAAAAATTAGATGAACATCAGGGTTATGTTACAGCTGAGGATGCTGCAAGCTTTGTTGAACAATTAATGGTATAACTTTACCCCAAAGGCCGCGTTTCAACTCTGAGTGAAAATGAGGTCAATAGAAAGTAGAAAATTAATGTACTGTACAATATAGATTCGCTAGAGCAGGATTGGATTTTAAGCATGGTGTATTTAAGCAGCCAGTATCACTTATTTATAGCACACACAAGCTACAATACAGATTACTCAGAGCTTCAAGTGTAGCGACAGCAGAGATCCGAAACCAGTCCGCACTGTTGTATACTAACTGCTGTGCGTGCAAGGGGAGGCCACGCCCCCTCGCATGTAAGGAAGCTGCGATCGCAGGACCCTACAGCATGCTGTGCACATGCACTAACACAAAATGGGGTCATTTTTCATTTGCTGAGGTCAGGATTCAGTTAAATTGGTTAAAAAAATATAATAAATGAACATAAAAAGGTTAGAGTTCGAGAGTTATATTTTGATTTTATGAATGTTATTTTAAAAAATGCAATTAAATTGAATATATTCAGATTTTGACAAAACATCAATATATGCTAATGTATACTTAATAAAAACATATGTGTAATAAATTATTGTTCCACGGTCATATAGTTGTTTGATTGAAGTCATGTATATAGAGAGAGAGAGAGAGAGCGAGAGACCGTATGTAATTAGTTAGTGCTTTTGCTATATCTTCAGCTATAGCTTCATCGTGAAGATAAAAGATCAATTTACAAAACAATGGCCCAGATCCAGAACAACGCTTGTGAGCGAATTTACGCCTGGCAGAAACGTAAAATCGCCTTTTGGTAAGTACTGCACAAGCACACCATAGAAAATACGCTCCGTAACGTAGCGTAATTGTGAACGTATGGGCCATTCACGTATGTGTCACGTAAATACTTACGTGTGGGCGTGCCAATTTTACGTGAGTCCAAAATACGTCTGAATTACGTTAAGTAGGTGGGGGTTTGTATTTAAAGTGTACAGTATGGGCGTGCTTAGCTGCGTAAATTCGTGTTGCCCATACGTACGTGTGCGGATCACTGCGGTTACGTTGGCAAAAGTTAAGGTAGGGTTTGGAAAGCGTATCTTGACAAATTATGTACGTTTAAGGGGTGTTACTAGGGGAGTGTATAGAATATACGCACACGAAAATATGCTACGCGAATAAACGTACGGCAAACGTAGTTCTGGATCTACCCCAATGTGGAAAACTTTAAAGGCTTTTTTTTATATATACCCTTAAGCAAAGAAATTTACTAGAGCATATGGAGATCACAAATATTAAGCGGAGTGAGAATCTATGGTCAGAAAATAACACTATGGACCAACTAACCATAAGTGTGAAGTTAGAATGGGAAGCCCCACAACCATCAAGGGTGCAGGTTGCTCTGCCCCCCCCCCCATCCTGACCATTTGCTAATTCAATAATATTATAATTATTAAAATGATAATAATAATAATCAGCTGTAGTTGTCAACTTAATATTTACAAGTTATTAATAAGCAATAGTTTTGGTCCAAGTTTATTCAATACAATTTTTTATTTGGTTGAAATTATTTGACTGCGTCTCTTTGCGAAGAAAAGCAACAATTCAGTGTCTAATATCAAGGTCTAAATTCTGGATAATTACAGGCCAGAGGTTAAAGAAGCTGTGGTCATTATATATATGAATAGTGACATTGTTTTCCAAGCTCCGAGGTCACTAGGGGATGACAGCAGCCGTCATTTCATTCTTAGAGCTCCCATTGTCCTCTAAAATGTTAATATTTCCACCATGAATAACCTGATTTGCATTCATTTCTTATATGCACAGTACAGAAGAGCACTTGAGAAGCTTTTAAACTATACAATAAGATGAAGTGTGGCAGACGGGGGAGGGTATTAGTCTTTAGTAAAATGCAAATGTTCTATGTTGTTAGTAAGTGTGTGGATAATTTGTAGAGATGAACTGCATCTGTCTTAGTTGTGGCCTATTAAGGTGATCAGATGAAACTCACAGTCCTACTGCAACTGTACGATGTGATTGGTTGATGCTTGTCTACCTGTGGATGAGGGCAGAGCTTGGCTTCAGTGCTAATTACAGAGAGTGCTCAACTTTGACCTCTACTTCTCTGTAATCTGCTTTTTAAAGAAAAAAAGCATGTGCAGAAGTGACACCCATTAGCTATGGACCTCACAGGGGACCGTAATTTTACTGGGTACAGCCCTCGTTGCAAACGGGGACGGGGCTGTTGGACTTGACTGACCCCGAAGACATTGCCTGTCACTGCTGGTTGGCATTGGCCTCAGAGCAACTGAGTGCAGGTGGGGTGCACAGCATTGAACAGACACTCTGAAGACACACAGCTGCTCTGTGTGCATGTGATAGGGTTGTGCATGAGTCTGATGGTGGTGTAGATGAGGACCAGTGGTGTACAGGGGTGCGGCTGCTATAGGACCCAGAGGAGACAGGCTCTTGTGGCCGCAGCTCACCCTGCATCCATGGAGGTAAGCTGGCAGTGACTGGCAGCTTAGACAGTGCTTAGCATTCAGTCTATGACTGCTGAGCACCATTTCTAAACACAGTTGCAGCATCTGATAGGTTAGTTCTGTCCTTAGCCCCCACTTTCTTCCCCATTGGCAGAGAACAGCTCTAAGCTCCCAGCTGCCGGCAATGTATCCTAAACGGTTGGCTACCAGCGATTGATCTGCGCACACAACTGATGGGTGGGGGTGATATTGGTTCCATCCCACCCAGACTCTAGCCACACCCTCTTTCTAGTCGGTCTACGTACACCCTTGAAGATGACCCTTTATACAGTGTTCTGTTGGCCCCTCACCTCTCACCCATGTAACAGCTGCTCTCCCTGCATCCACAATAATAATAATAATAATAATAATACCACTGCCTGTTATAGGGTCTTCCATTGTGTCATATATTGCGAATGGTATCAGTCAGATTGCCTTTTGCCTAAAGATGACTGTTGTGTCTGCAGTGGAAATAGAAAGAAGGAAGAGGTAGGAAGAATCTCTGCTTCCTGTCTCCTTAGCTATCAAAACTACATAGCGGCTCACCCTGTAATTAAGTAAAACACTGCAGAAACGTAGACTCCAGAAGAATAAAACCCGTGTCTATAAATACAGTAACCACTGGAGAGACGTCTTCATTCTGAGCTGTATGCCAGCTGTCTGCAAAAATAAAAACTACCAGTGTATGAAATAATGGCTGAGGATGCTGCCCAAACGCTTGGTTAAAATAGTGAGACAAAGCTTCGGAATCCTATGCAATTATCTCTTTTCCTGAGTTCATTTGAAATAAAATTCAATCTGTTTATCTAATACTTAATGCTAGATGCTGAGGACATGATTTAACAGCCCAGTACAGCATCTGCTTTAACACATTACCCAAACAATAATGTAGTCATTGCTGGCTCCCACCTATAGTAGGTTCCTTGCCCAGTTTTCATTCTGTGCAGTACGGGTTTAAGTGTTTTGTCGGAATTCATTGCAATTGCACATAAAGGGCCGTATTCAGAGATCCGTTTCCTTGAAAGTACGCAATTATACGCACGGCCGGTGCAGGCCACACCCCCTCACCCCCATGACACTCGACTCTCTCGGCCGTGCTGTCGGTGACTTCCGCCTCCATAGATCACTTGTAACTTTCTGTGAGCAGTTGCGTGCGTATGTGTCCTCCTTACATGTGATTCGTGTTAGGCACGCCCACATACCTTCATTTAAATGCCTTTCCCCGCCCATTTTTATTGAAATTTTCACGTGCGTATTTTTGCGACGCTTATCCGGACGTATGTACCCAAGTGCGATTCACAAGTCCGTCTGCGAGTCACTTACGCACGTATAGTCTACGTATACTACGTAAAAAAAAGTTACTGTGCATGCGCAGTTGAAATGTGCCTAAAAGTACGCATGGAACTCGCCATGAAAACGGATCTCTGAATATGGCCAAAGTGTTTGATGATTGGCCATCTTAACTTCACCTGACCACAACATATTGCTCTAGTAGACTTCTTGGCCATGGTAGCGGACAATGTCAGGGTTAATACTTTTATAATTCCCTTTGTCTGTGTCCGTTATCATTTGATGCAGAGGTTCTATGTTTACCTTCCAGACTGTTTTACTCATTTTCTTCACTACTCTTTTTCAGATAATTCCTTTAAAGTATTACAGTTTGCCTGAGGACATTTTGATGGAAAGCAATAAATAGGAATCACTTTGTGTTAGGCACCAGGATAATATCTGCATTGCATAGTGGTCATTATAAATCTCTGTTATGTCAGGGTTGCCGACTCTCCCGGAATATCCGGGAGACTCCCGAAATTTGGGAGTAATTCCTAGCGTTACTAGGATGTCATCAAGCCCCGTCCATCCCCTGAAACGCTAGAAAATACAGCAGTGATTGACAGGGGGCGGGACTTAATGATTTGCATAAATCGCGTCATTAAGCCCCGCCCCTTGAAGAAATCAATGGCTTCCTTCTGGGATCTCGGCAACCCTGTGTTATGTACCGGTGTTACAGGAATGCTAGCCACACACTAGTTATACGGTGCTCTATTATATTGTAGCTCTTTCACATGACACTATTCCCTGTACAGAGGTGTTGCTATAATGGGTGCAGGGTGTTCAGGGCACACAAGTCCCATAGAAAATGAAACCGTGTTGCACCCAAAATGCTTTAGCTGGGACTAAAGCTAAGGATTCTCTCTGGATGCTATGACTGCAGGTTAAACACAGCTAGAACAGCCGGGGAGAATCCTCTTCCTGTCTTTCAGATGCCAGTCAAGTAGTCTTTAGGTTGTAAGCCTATAATTACAGCAGGTTTGCAGACTCTCCCGGAATATCCGGGAGACTACCAAAATTCAGGCATTTCTCCCAGTGACCCAGGAGGGCAGGGAAATCTCCCACAAGTTCGACCCCCTGCCTCTAATTACAGCAATTTCTTCCCTCCGAGAAATAGAAAGTGAAACCTTGTGTTTTTGTAACTTTTGAGAATCAATGTTTCCCAAAATAAGGGGAATTAAGAGAATTTCCAAGTGGATTATTCCAGTGTCACAGTCAACATGAAGTTTTGCGAATATTAACCTCCAGCTTTCCTGATGCAATGTAGCACATAGAGATGGGCCATTGTATTTACAGTAAAGCAAGATGCTGCAAAGGATGGAATGCCAAACAAACCTAAAATACAGTACATTTTGGTGACTGTCAAAGGTCTGATTGTAATTGTGTTATTTCATTCCGAAATTATTACATTTTAGTTTCCATTATTTTGGAATTGCTGTTATCTTTTACTCATGGGGCCAGACTTACTAAGCTGCGGGTTTGGAAAAGTGGAGATGTTGCCCATAGCAACCAATCAGATTTTAGCTAGCATTCTCTATCATTGTAATAGGAAAGTGTAAGCTAAAATCTGATTGGTTGTTATGGGCAACATCTCCACTTTTCTAAACCCGCAGCTTAGTAAATCTGACCCATGAAGTCTAATGAGATTGCGCTATCTGCAAAGCGAATTTACTGCTGTGTGACTGCAGTCTGTCTGTCCGCATCGCATTGCTGACCATGGACTGTATTCACAGATCCGTTTTTACGTGGAGTTCCGTGCGTATTTTTAGGTATGTTTTTACTGCGCATGCCTAGTAACTTTATTCACGTAAGTTACGTTGAATATGCGCACATAAGGGCTTTAGACACGGACATGTGAATCGCACTTGGACACATACGTACGGATGGGCGGCGTAGAAATACGTATTTGAAAATTACGGGAGAGGGGAGTATCATGGGTGCACACGTAGTAAAAACAGATCTCTGGATACGGCCCCATAAGGGGAAATAGAATAGGAATTTGCATTTATACATGGAGCGTCTCTTATATATCCATAAACGTCATTGCTATTACTATAAGAATTCTTGTTCTTGACCATTTCTATTAGTGTTGCTGCATATTCTCTGTCAATGGCCTGTTATACTTTACTTGCCATATATTGTAGGCATTGCTTGCCACAATATTCATTTTCTCGTCAATTAGATCTGTTTTTGTAATGAACACTTACTCAGCTGTTATGTTTAATGTCTATTATAATAGACAGATTTGAAATGTTAAAGTAGCATTTTAGTTCTAGAAGAAAGTCTGTTAATGTCTGTTCTCCTTGCTGTGGTAATGATGTAATACAAGTGTTGTAGCCAGTAATTATAGGTAACTTGGGAATAACAGTTATAAGTCGTATATAATTGAAAAAAAAGGAAAATCAACAGGATTGTTTGAGCTCAGGAGTAGCACATTTCCTTCTATTAATACATTGACGGTAAACTTAATCAAATACAAAATGGTAAAATTGCATTTTTTTCCTGCAATTTATTTAGCAGTACATAAAGCACAATGGGTCGGATAACTCCAACAGACTTCCGTAAACTATGCAGTACTAATATCCAGGTGTGTGTCCTCGTTTAGAACGGCCCGATTTCGATTGGGCAGTTTCCTCCAAGCCAGTTTCCAACTGGTGGGGATTTCGATTGCATATGCTTTGATGATACACAGCAATCGATCCATAGAGCATCGAACCTTCGGTGCTCCGAAAGGTAAGAGAAAATAGTACCTCAACCCTTCCCGTAAGTTTAACCCTAACCCTCCCCTCTCATTACTCTAACCCTAACCCTAACCTTCCCTTTCCCACAGCCTCACCCTAACCCTCCCTTCCTTCAACCAGACCTTAACCCTCCCTTCCCTGCAGCCAGACTCTAACCCACCGTCTCCCACAGCCGGACCCTAATTCTCCTTTCCCTGCAGCCTGAACCTAACCCTCCATCTCCCACAGCCTGACCCTAACCCTCCCTTCCCTGCAGCCTGACCCTAACCCTCCATCTCACGCAGCCTGACCCTAACCCTTCCTCCCCTGCAGCCTGACCCTAACCCTCCCTTCCCCACACCCGGGAGAGGTTACTCACCTTTCCCTGCGGTCCTGCGGTAGCGGCGGCGGTGGGATATCGGTGGCGGCAGTGTTTAAAAATCAGAATGGGTGAAGAATGCCGATTGGCATACTCACCCATTCTGAAAAAAAATATTATATAGTGGGCAGTATTCGAAATAGGGACATCAGCCCTCTGCACAGTTGGCGTGCCCAACCCCCATGCGTATGGGGGTGGGCAGAGGCATTTAAATTGGCTAAGCCCCTATGTATTCCAGTATTCCGCATACTTGGAGATGCGTGTGGTATACTTAAGGTAGGGTCCTGGTGGCGGATCCCCAATCCGCACAAAGGAGAGCAGGGGGAGTGTCCCGCTC